>CAJVQA010000755.1:0-30325 GCA_910591915.1 Cetraspora pellucida
CGTACATTGATCTGTACCGATGTCAATTACAGAGCCATCTGTATAGAAATTAAATGTATTTTGTGCTGTATTGGTAAGGGAGTATTGTTCAAGTATATGTATGGCTTCTCCTTGTTTAAAAATTTCTAATATAGGAGAGTCAGTGATGTAAATAGTAGGAACAGAAGGTAGGGATAGTGGATGTTTAATTGCAGTTAAGTAAATCAGATCAATATAGTTTGCATTGAAGTAAATTTGGTTTTTTTGGTTATGCTAAAATTAATTATATAATATAAATAAAGACACATAAAAAATATTATACAATTAAATGATATTATTTTCTTAATTAGATGACTTTTTAGCAATCAGATAGTACACATTTATTATAAGTAATTAGTCATTTTTATTTTAGACTAGAATAGCAAACTTACTAAATTTGTCTTATCATAATAAAAAACATGACCTATTGATCAAAGCTTTGAAATGTCTTTTATTATTTATATGAAGTAATGATAGATTATATAATCAAAAAGTAAAGCAGTTACAGATTAAGCATTATATCAGATTCCATAATAAAAAAACTGATTAAAGGCTAAGAATCATATGCAAACAATGAAATAATGTATATCAGTGATGCACAAATAATAAAAATATTAGACAATGCAAGAATTAAGATATATATAACTAAACTAAATTGATTATATAGAGTTTCCTGTTACTGAACCTGAAAACAAGAAAATTTCTCAGGACCTAGAAGCTGATAATCAAGTGGTCCTGTAATTTCTCTGTTCATATTTCTCTGCTCACATACTGTTTGCATTTTCTGCTCTTAACTGCTCACAGCTGGTTCACTTTATGAGTAGAAAATCATTAGTTTATCAATCCTGTAGTAACTTTTAACATAATCATTTTGCAAATTTCTTAAAATGTTTATCATTCTTGACTAATCTTAGTCAATTATTTACTTTCATGTTATGTACTGTACTAATGTATATTAATTACTTAAATAAAAATTAGTAAATAATTTGCTAACTTAGCCCAAACAAGTATAGAATGTATTAAACAATATCTTTTATATTAATATTCTTTATATCAGACATATATTGTTATAGAGTGTTCTCAAGCACTTTAATTAATTTGTCAGAATAGGTTTAAGAATAACTTTAATTGATAAAAATAGTTTAACAGATCAATTGTGTCGATATTTCAATGAATAAAACATGTGATGAAAGTTTAATATGTCAAAAAGTAAAAACTTATTAGTGGAAAACCATTTAACCTATCAAGAATGTTTATTATTTTAGTCAACAAGAGATGAAAAGTTTGCCAAATGAACACCAAAAGTCCAGATCAGATGACCAGCACCACAATTACAGCATATATAGATCTCTACATAAAGTTAAATTGTATTATCTTCTTAAAGCACAGGTTATTTGCAGACTAGTGCTATGGCTATAACTCATTTAATAAGAATGTACATATAATTTAACCTTATATAGAAATCTATATATGCTGTAGTTATAATGCTGATTATCTAATCCAGTCTTTTGGTAATTACTCTGGCAAACTCAAGATGAAGGCCCAGAAGTTTTGTTTTCATAAAGTTGCACTTATTAGTTGAAATTTTTCATTTATTGATTAGAAAAAATAGTTGTTCAAATATTTCATTCTTTTTACATTATTATTATTATAGATCTTCAAAATCATTACCAATGTCAACAAACTATTACCTTATTACTTAAGCTTATATTAAAATTGTCACAAATAAAAAAGACACATTTTTCATATTTAGCAATGCATAAAAAATATTATAATAAAGTTCATAGAAAATAGCACAATTAGTAATTAATTAAAAAATCAAATATGAATAATTAAAGTATAATGTAATTAGAATAGTCAAAGTGAGTATATAAGAAAAAGTGTAAATAAGAAACAAACATAATTTGAATAGAGATACATACCTGACTTGACTCTTTGTTGGTCAACATAGTATAGTATGCTTAACTTTTGAGTTAAAAGCCCTGTGATACTAGCTAATCATAATGAGTATATTGCTTAAGAACACCTAATTGATCACATAACATTAATTCTTTATTAATAAAATTTATAATTTGATTGGTTCAATGTCATATAACTAAATATGCCTATTTTTATTTGTACCTAAGTTATATTCCTACTCAAGTTATATCTTCAAAAACTCTTTAGAAAAAAGAGAGAATATAACGCAGGTATGATTGTATATTTTTTTAACATTTAATTAGTTATGTATAACACAAGCAGTATGTTTGGTAACAGAAAAAATTTGTTTATTTGGTGTACTAGTTGCTTGAACAACTAAAAAATCATATGTTATATAAGGAAGTAATTTTTATTATAGGTCTTTTGATTTGATTTTTAATAAATAAAAGGATTAATATCTTTATCAGATGTATTTAAATATTTATTTAATATATTTTTATTTATTAAGATATCTTGATTTATTTTTTTAATTCAATATTAAAAATAATTTTGTACAGATATTATTTATCTGATTTAAAAGTTTGTTGGCTTAAATTATTTTCTGATATTTTATATATTGTTAAATATGCATTATGCTTATCTTAATTAGTTTTAAAAGTTATAAACTTGGATAACAGATTAAGTAGTACTAATTCATAAAAGTAACTTTTTAATTTATTTCAATAAGAATTAAGCTTTTTATTAATATTGTATACAATATTTTTTTTAATTATCTCTAATTTATATTGACCTTCAGTAAGAGTTTCTATTATAATATAAAATATTATTCATAAACTATAATGAGTTAGATAACTTGAAGAAGAAGTATATTAGTTACTTCATTATATTGGTTTTAAAAATAACATAATCATTTATAATAGATTATATATTAGTTTAATTTTAATAATAAATAAACAATATACATATTACTAAAAAAAATTTATATACAATAATTTGTTTTTATTTTTTATTTATCATATATAATTACAAAAGACCTAGTATTAATTGTACTAAAATATCTGTTATTTTTTTAATTTTAACTAATTTGTTAAGTATCAAATATACTGAATTTTATCTGATATTAATATTATGATTAAGAACTAGAAAAGACTTGTTATTTTCTGAAAAAATCTATTTTAATTCTTTAAAACAAGGTTATAAATAATGTATATACTTAACAAATTTTTATATTTTTTTAGAATATCATTAATCACATTTATACTATTATTAACAGTTAAATTTAATATATATATTATATATTTTATTTTACAAAAAACAGTATTATTATATTTAGATTTTAACAAATATTTAAAATAATATTCATATATATCTATATTAGAAGCATTGTCTGCTATTATTGATAGAATTTGTTTGCATAACTCAAAATATTCTAACTTATATATAATTTGTTCTATGATATTAATACCTATATAACATTTATTAAAAAGTATTAAATTAAAAAAGAATATGTTGTAAATTTCAATTATCATCAATCTAATATAATTTTATTAAAAAATATAATTGATTATTGCAAGTTGTTTAGACATTAGTAGTAAATGCAATTTTATTATTAAAATTTAAAAAATAATTTTATAAAAATATTTACTCTTTTTTATATAAATTATCCAATCTATTTACAATTATTATTATTTTTTTTTATATTAAACTAGCCTCTTTTGGGACTAGAGCTTTATTTAATAAATTAGAATATAGAGACTTATGACCAAAGCCTCAAAGAAGTTACCTTATATTAGAGAGTACAACTAACTATATGTACACTTTTAGTGTCTAATTTAAGTAGTCTGCCAATGGTTTTATACTAGCTGCTATATCTGCAACTCAACTAAAGGCATTGCTTATTTAAATCCTCTGTACTGTAGTCCTTATTATGTTACTAGATTATCTCTGATACAGACATCAGTTAAGAAGGTTTAGATACCTTTGCCTATTACTCTTAGAACCCCATACCTTATTTCATATAATGTATTCTCAGAAGCATTGTTATTAGAGCCTTCAGTGTCCTATATACAGCTGACCTAGTTTTATATAACATGCTATAGTTACCTAATACTTGTAGTTACAGGAGTTATCTATTTAACTGCTATGTTACACTATTTCTAACTTTGTAAAGTTCATCCAAATCCTGGTATCTATCTTTCTGACTTCTTTTCTTCATCACTCTACTATCCAACTCAGAATCTGACAGACTCTCCAAACTCTCAATTTAGATAGCCTAATATGATATATCTTAGTATCCTTTTTATCTAATAATTCTGATAGCCTGGTTGGTCATATGGTCCTCTACACATTTTCTATTCAGTTACATCTGCTTATTTCTTATTGAGGTTTTCTGGTCTTCCATTGGTCCAATAGTACTGTCAAAGGCTTGTGCTACCTTTTTACTTAGGAATTTCCAAGTAGGTTTCTGTCTCTTTGGTTTCTTGGTCTTCTATATCTGGTGGTCTTATCATAGGTTTGCACTAAAGTCTTATGTAATACCAGTTATTAACATTCCTATATATATATGTAACATTACAGTTTGCATAGATGCTCTAAGCTTTCAATAATGAGTAGAACCTATTGGTTGTACTCAAAATTACAGATATCTAAATCCAATCAATCAATAAGAGACAGTTTATCATAACACAATTTAATTACCAAATTTCATCATAGGTGGGATTTGAACCTTAGACTTGCCACTTGAAGAATAACAACCCAACCACTATACTAGGATCACTATTCTCCTATTTACAATTATTTGTCATATTAGTAATTGATAATATGAATATAATTAACAATTAATATTTTAAAATTTTTATCTTCAACAGTGCTAAAAGACTGTTGATTACAAATAATCTAATGCAATAATAATTTATTAAACTTGTTAATTTTTGCTTAACTATATAATTCTTTATTTAAAAATTTTTAACATTAATTATATTTAATAGAGTAATATTTTTTAAAATTTTATTTTATTGTACTAATTTTAATAGTACTTTTATAATAAACTTTAGATTAACATAAACCATAGTTTAATTTTTTATTAAAAAATTTAAGATATTGCCAAAGTAGAAGTGCATTTCTAGATTGTTTGATTACAAATTCTTCAAGTTTACTATCAGTTTTAGATTAAATTGATTCAATTGCAACATCTTGTTTATTATTATAAAAGAATTTTATTTATATATATTTTCATCTATTTGAAAGTTTTAATACTTAAAAAAAGATATTTTAAACATATTTTATAAAATTTTGATATTAAAAAAATTTTTTTAAATCAAAATTCTAATTTATATTGAATGTAAAAACATATTAGTAATATTTTAAAGCCTAATATGATATAATTTATTATATACTATTTAATTTAAGTAATATTTTGAAGACTATTATAATATAATTTATTACAAACTATTTATTAACTACTAGTTAAACTAAATCACAGTAGCTTTTTCGAAGATTAGGACTAGACTACTTCTGAACCATGTTTAATAGAATTACTTAACATTCCTACTTCTAAGTTGCTTGCACTGTTCTGTAGTTATGTTAGTAATTCTAATAAAAGTTCAAAGATTATTAATATTGGAAATTTTGTTGTAGTACAATAATGAGATTTTTAAAGGGCCCAAAAAGTGAGCAAGAAAATAAAAGGATGGAAAGACCATGTGCTAAAAAGTGTATTATTTTTCAAAAACTCTCAACCAAAACAACTTAGCCTTATAATACTATTTACTCTTAGATTATAATTGTCTAAGAAAATGCAACTTTTGGAAAAATTTATTTGTGAAATAGTGTAAGGAATAATCTAAAACTTGCTTTTCAATGAAAAAAAAAATAAAAATAATATTATAAGTAATCAATTTAACTATTAATACACTTAAAAAGAAATTTGAATAATAATATACTTAAAGAATCTGATATACTATGATAGAAAATTAGAATATGAAAAGTACTTGATAATTGCAGAATGCAATAAAAATTATGAATTTTTAATACTATTAAAAGACATAATATGGTCTTGGAAACTCTGAAGAATAAATTTTATTATGCATAAGAATATGTATTAAAAAAGATAATTAATGCTTAATTAAAACTTGGTTTAATATTGCAATGTTATATATAATTATTTGGTGAATTCTATTTAATGGCTAAACTGATAACTATTTTTTTCTTATACATTATGTACATATTGTTTTGAAAATAATAAAGTTTTTTTTAGCAATTTACTCTAACCATATTGTCATAATTATTGGTTATTTTCCCTTTAATTTTATTATTAGCATTACAGTCTATTGTTAATTAATTATATTATTAAAATGATCAAACTAATTTTTTTTATCAACTGTATAATATGATCTGCTCTATACAATTCTTTGAATATATGTTAGGTTTATAGTGCAGCAAAAATTATTTAAAATCCAGTCATCTTAAAATTAGGGTTTGGATCAGGATCAGATTTACATAGTAAAATTGCCTAATGAAACCTTTTTATTAAAGCATTAAAGATAATTTCTTATTTTGATTTTTGAGAAGCAAGCAATTGTTGACAAAATGGACATTTATTTTGAATTTTCTTGATCATGTTACATTATGCCTGATCTTGAAATCTAATTCGTAGTTTAGGAAATTTGTGTCATATACTATATTTAAATTAATTATTATATGTCACATAGGCAAAACACTCTTAAAACCTGATAAAATTTTTTTTTATATACCAAATATCTATATAAAATAGTTTACAAACCAGTATAATCAATCATATACATATATGTATACTAAACACTTTTCTTTTTTTATTAGCCTACACAATGTATTTTATATTATTAATCTTTACGATTACAAACAACATCTAGAGATAGGACACTGTGCAGGCATTTTTTGAGACTGTGCAGTGTGATTTTCATAATTCAGGCCAGCTGGCATAATTCTAGTCAACCTTATAATCTAGGTTTGAATTACCAATAAGAAATCATAATAGAATCCATTATTTATAATTTTAGTCAAACTTGCAAATCATTTGATTATATTTAAAGTTGTTTTTTTCTAGATCTGGCCAAATTATTTGCAAATTTGACCAGAATTATTTATGATGATTTACTAGACGATGCAAATCCATCTATAGAAAAAAAGTGAAAAAACACAAAAAAAAACAAAAACTAATATTTAAACTAATCTTAAAGCATTAATTAAAAACATGAGTACTCAACTTTATATATATGATATAGATGTTTTAAGTTTTTAGAGACTGAGTCTGTGCAGGCTATGCAGTAGATTAAAAAATTCCCAATTTTTCTATTTCTAAAGTTACATACATAGCAACAAAGTATATACTAAATAATAGAGGTCAACAAAATTTAAAACTTTTTTAAAATAAAATATCCAAGTTCTAAGGACTTTTATACTCTGGTTAATTCGTCACCTAAAATTTTTTCAAAGTAAAAATTTACATCATTAGATTATCATCTAGCATTACTTGAATGTGTGTTAGGTTTGTAATATAGCAAAAATTCTTTATTGTTTGCATATTAGAGTTAAAGTAAGTTTATAGATTAAAAGAAGATAGTTTATATAGTAAAATTGCCCAACAGATCTGTGGGTCGATAGCATAGTAGTTAGTGATCCTGGGTCTTAATCACAAGATTACAAGTTCAAGTTTAGAGAATGACTAAAACTCTGCCAGGACCATAATTGAAAAAGATCTGCAGAGGATTTCTATTTAAAAAAAAAAAAGCAAGAACAATATTCATACAAAGAAGATTGCAGTAACTAGCATAGCCACAGAGTCAGGAACAGTCAGATAAGGCATAATCTATCAACAAATGCTGTTAACATTGAGAAAGCCCAATTTAAGAACATATAAAATTAAGAATTCGAAATTTACAGACAATCTGGCTGGTAGGTCATATGAAGTTATGGAACTGCAGACCGAAGAAGATAGTAGGTCCTATACCATGGAATCAGGGACCTGGAATGTTATATGACAGACTTAATGAAGTATGAATTATCTTATAGTTCAGTGATATACAGAGAAACACACTGTTCAAAGATCTTTGCAAAATGATAACTCTGGCCTTTAAAAGATATGACAGATCTAAAGAGGTCTAAGAATCTTTAGCATAGTGGAGGAAGATAAAGATAAAAAAAAATAAAAAATAAAATTGCCTAACAAAATTTTTTATAAAGCATCAAAAGTGGTTTCTTATATAGAATTTCAAGAAATCAAATTTTCTTGATATGTTATATTGCACCTAATCTTGAGATCTGATTCATAGTTTAGTAAACCTGTACTACAAAAATAACATGACAGACTTTTACTGATTGATATTTTTTTAAAGTCATAAATAGTACATTAGTGTCAGGTTTATAATTTTACAAGAAATTTTTTTTATTAATGTGCAAAAGATGGTTATATAGAGGAAATTTTGAGTTACGGTGGCTTTTTTAGAAAATGCTAGTTTTTGTTTTGATTTCACATTACACCTTATTTTGTAATATAATTGGTTAATCACTGTTGATCAGTAAAAATCTGTTAGTGCCACTAGAGTAGTTAACATAACACAAATTTAAGGGATGCTAGGGTTTGTAATTTGTTATTAAGTTAGATTTGAAAGGATATTTTATACTAAACTTTTGCAAAGAAACTTTTTTATTAGTGTGCAGACTAAATTTTGAGTTGTGGTTGATTTTTGACAAAACAAAGGTTTGTTTTGAATTTTCCTAATCTTGCTACATTATACTTTATATTGTAATTTAATTGTTTAATTAAAAAATTTTTAGGTGATGATTTAACTTCTTTTAGGACTTTCAGGATACAGAGAGAGATAAAAAAAGAAAACAAAAAAAAAAGTATAACAGCACTGTATTTGTTGTAATTGCAAATTTCAGTCTAAATTAAACTTAATTTGGGCCTTGACTTTAAATAATGCCCTCCCTAACTATTTCAATAACAATCAATTTATTGACAATTTATTTTACTGAAAACAATTTTAACAACAGCCCATTTTACAAACAAGTTTTTTTAAAAAATTGAACTAACCTTAACTCTAATTTAATTTGACCCTAACAAAAATGATCAGAATTACTTTGTTAATAAAATAATTGTTAGTAAAATAACTGTTAGTTAAATAACTGTTAGTAGAATATACTTGTCAATAAATTGACTGTTGGTGAAATGGGTTGTCAGTAAAGTGATTTTCAGCTAAACAAGCATCATCCAATCTTTCTTACATCAAGAATTTCCTATATCAAAGGTTTCTTATATCAAGAGTTACTTGTATAAGGATATAACTATACATAGTACTATAAGATATACTTATATTCTATGCTTTGATTATTGCAATTTTTTTAAATAGAGGTTAGATTAGGGTTAGTATTGAATATTTTAAAAAAATAACTGAAAATTTTACTCATGAACAAATGAATTATTTTATTAATAGGAATTTTATTAACATATAGTATTTATAAACAGTAATAAATTATAAAGTTACAAATTCATGTAATATATAAATAAAACAAAAAATTAATCCAGTTTAAAGTTAAAATGAGTAGCTCTAGGGTTAGAAGCAGGAATGGTAAATGATCTGATCATTTGCTCAAAATATAAATAACTTAGTCATTTAATTACATGATCTTAGTTATTAGATCATTTGGATTATTTATATAAAAGTAATTTTATTGGTCAAATAGCAGATATTGAAAACTATAATTTCACTAACAATTGTAGCTATATATAAAAGTAAAGTTTTACTAAGTTAATTACTATTTATGTCTTAATAAAAGTTGTTTAAAAGAACAAATTATATATATTATGAAATTTTTATCTAATTACAATAACTTTTTATTAAAATGTTTAGATGTTTTATCTTTAAATAAAAAAATTAAAAAAAAATTTTATATAAATATAAAATACAAAAAATAGTTTAAAAAAAAGTTATTAAAATTAAATAAAAATTTCAAAATATATATAGTTTTGTTCTTCTAAATAACTTTATTAAGATATAAATAGCAATTATTTAGTAAAATTTTAACTTTTACATACAATTGCAATTATTAATCATATTTTATTTTTATAAAATAATTATTAAAAGGTATTATATTATTGACTAGCAAATGTCAAATAACTTTTTAAGATCATTTAGGTCATTTTAGATCATTTACTATCTCTGGTTAGAAGTAGTTAAGGTTTATACTAAAATTTTGTAAGAAATATTTTTTGTTAGAATCTTAAAAGTTGTTTTATAATTAGAATTGTAAAATATTATTATACTCATGCATATGACTAAATTTTTCTATAATTATACTTTTTGGTTCTAAAAAATTCTTTGCTTATAAGAAATTGTAACTGCATAAAGATCAAATTCCTTATGTTTTATATAAATTTGATATAAAAATTAGTATGCTTATAAAAAGTATATAATTTTATAAAGAGTGACTATATATATATAGTATATACAGAAATTATTATTTAATAAATTTTATATTTTTTATTCTTTTTGAATATAGTCAACTTTTTATAAATGCACATCTTTTTTAAATATACATTCTTAAAAATTTTGATTATAGTTTTATGAAATGCATTTACAAAAAATTGATTATACATAGTTTACAAAATTTTATTAATAATCTTCTATATATTTTTAAGGAAAATAGTATGAAATTTTGCATATTGATATTTTAAAAAATTTATATAATAATTTGGCTAATTAAATCATATATAATAATAGTACAGCAAACTATACAATATATATATTATAACTAGAGATGGGTTTGGTTAAGGTATAGTTGGCTAGCTAACTAACTATAACTGTAATTAATAATGGTCAACTAGAACTTACTTACCAGCTAGTTAATATGTAACATTGAACCAATTGTTAATCTGTGTTAATCTGCTTATGTTTTTAAATGCTTTAGATACTAATTAGCTATAATTGATTATAACTGACTATTAGTTAATATCTGAATAATAACTAATCATAACTGACTGCAACTGACTGAATTCTTTTTTTGTTGTGATAAGTACTTGTATATCAAAAAAATCTGAACTGAAAATTACTAAAGATCACTTTCAAACCTATTCAGATTTAATGAATCACAAAATCTCATATAACAAAGCAAATATAAAAAATATAAGAAGTTATAAAAAATATAAATAACACAAAAATTTATTATAATAACTAACTTCTAATCTCTAAGTAAAAGTTTTTAAAATAAAAGTTTACTTATTCTTTAAACTGTTTCTTCTACAAATTTGTCTTCAAATTTTTAAATTTTAATTTAAAATTTATGTAATAAATATAATACAGAAAATTTAAAATTTTTATTTAATTTAAAAAAATCCTAATTTGACTTATTTAAAATTATTTATTTATTTTTTAGCTTACATAATGCATTGTTTTTTTAACAATTGTTTAATCATCTTCTATTAGACTTTAACAATTACCATTATTATAATTTATTTATTTATTTTTGTTTTATTTACTTATTTTTTTGCATAACATTTTAATACTATTTTCAAATATCATGAATATAATATAAATAATAAAGCTAAAAATAATAATTTCTATATTTTTGAGCTTATACAAAATATTGAAAATAAAATTAAAAGTGAAATTAAAGATATTACTGATAATAAAAGTGATAAAACTAAAAATAAATTTGTTGATAAAACTGAATAAGAAGTTGCTAATGAGACTGAATAAGAAACTGTAAATAAAAAATAAAAAAATAATTAAATTAATAAACATAGTCAAATAATAAAAAAAAGTATCTTTAATTAATTTACTATTACTACCATTATTTCAAAACTTTTAGCATACTAGACTATATCATATTACTTAAATAAAAATAACTAACAAATTAGCTATTGGCAAAATTACTTTATATTTATTTTTTTATTTATTTTTTTCCAATTTACAATTAAATTTTAATGTTGAAAATATAAATTATTATATAATGCCAAAATTAGCTAATGATAAATATAAATAGTATTCTTTAATAATTGAAAAATTATTAATACAGTTTTCTCTAATAATTTATATAGACATTTTTAAGTTATCTAGTAGAAAAGATTACTAAAAAATGGATTGGAAATATCTACAACATAAAATTACAAAATATATGACTTTATTTCAATTTGAACAAATTATTTTTTTTTATTTTATTATTTTTTTTAAAAAATAAAATAATATCTTTATATCATAAAATTAAAACAAAATCATTAGATAATCATAGTATTCAAAAATTGAACTCTTGGTCATACATATTCAAAAAATTTCTAAATTGATATACTTACCAAAATCATAAGTCTTTATTGATGAAATAGTCATTAGATTTAAAAAAAAAACAGTCATATAATGTAAATTCAAAATAAATACATATCTAAAGGATACAAAATACTTTTTTTATACAATTTAGGATATACTTATAGTTTTGTTTTTATTTCCCATATTGAATTAATTGAAACTAACTCTAAAATTACATCAATTCTGAATATTAACAAAATTGATTAACAGATTTATCACTTGGTATCTCAACTTTCAAAAAACAAAATATTCAATATTTATATTGATAATTTTTTTACTAGTATTAACCTATTTAGTTATATATAAAAAAAATGGATATGGTAGTTATGAAACAATAAGAACTAATACTTCAAAATTTCTTATTTATTTAAAAATAAAAAAATCACAAAAATTTGAATAGGTTACTCTTTTTGGAGCAGTTATGAATGATATTTTAGTTGTGTTTTAAATGGATAATGATCTTATAACTATGTAACAACTATATATGAAATTTTAGATGAGGAATTTCAAGTATAACATAAAAAAAAGAATATAAACAGCTAGTACAAATGCAATAAAAGTTCATAATATATTTAATAATATAAATAAAAAAGTTTTTCTTATATCTGTTGTAATAGATAATTACAACTATAATATGGGTGATATTGATATAATGATCAATTAAGAAGTTATTATGTCACACAAGTTCCTGTATATCATACTTGAATGCCATTATTTTTTTAGCTTCTGGATACCAGCATTGTTAATACTTTCTTGATTTCAAAAAATCTTAATTTGATAAGTGTACAAAGATTTTAAAATAAATTTGACATGGAATTTGGTGAAAGAATCACTTCAAATAAGTCAAATTAACCAACAATTAAATATACTGACAAATAAAACAATATTTTAGTTAGAATTATAAAATGAATAGCAAAGACTATTTTACATTACAAAAAAGTTTGAGTTACTTATTGAATATTACCACAAAACCACTACCTAGTATATCATAAACAAAGAGGTTCCTGTATTTGGTGCAGGTTTAAAAATATAACTGAGCAAGGGAAATGCAATAAAAATTTACCACAAAGCCAGGTGTAGTACACAACATGTAATGTGTCATGATGTCTCAATAAGCAACGTCCAGATTGTTTTATTGAGTATCATGAATATAAATAACAAAATAAATACTGTTTTTATATTGTAGTATACGGTTTGGTATTATGTTTACTATTATTTTGTTATAGTTGTAATATAAGTGAGCATCAAAAAATTTTGAGGCAAATTTGCCCCCAATTAGCAAACGGTTTAAGGGATAATACAGGATTGTTAATGCTGGATATATAGTGAATTTTTGATATACTACGACCCATATATTTTTGGCCGGCAGCATGGGATTTTCTTGACATAAGGAAATTCAATTGTGACGGTGTAATTTGGTAGGTTACAAGGAGTTCCGTTCATTTCATCGACAATCAGTTCACCGAAAGTACGATTCACCAACAGTCAATTCGCTGAAAATTTCATTCCACCGACAGTAATTTGACCGACAGAGTAATTCTGGTCATTACCGTTAGGGTCAGGTTAGAATTAAAGTTAAGGTTAGTGTAATTTATAAAAAGAAACTTGTCGGCGAATCGTATTGTCAGTGAAATGAACTTGTTGGCGAATTGACTGTCGGTGAATCGTACTGTCGGTGAACTGATTTTCGGTGAAATGAACCGGAACCATTACGGGTACTTATTCTAGCGAGGGTTGCTACTACACGAAAACTAACACAAGAACTACTAAATCTAATAGAATCTGCCTCTCTCGCTACACCCTAATTGGTAAGTGTCGATTGAGGCGTGGATTGGTTTACTGTGTGATAACGGAATCAAGGCTCTGGATTGGTCTTACTCTTTATACTTGATTTGTTTGATAGTACTAATACTTGCTCTACTTTTTAATTCTTTCTTTCAATGTCTACTATATTAGCTTCTCTACTATTCTAGTGCGCCTGGGTTCTAACCGACTATCGGATTTCGAATTTCGGGTCATGTGTCACAGGATCACGATTTAAGTATAATTGCGTATGTAAGTTTATTTAACAATAGGGTTAATCATAAATTTAATCACTTTAGGGTTTTGTATAAATATGGGACAATTACTAATTCGAGTTCTCTCTTTTACTCTTAACGTACTAACGACGACGGATCTAATACAAGTCACGGGTGCAAGAAAACTATGTCAAGCGAAAGGTTACTTTACAATAAGGGTGCTTAGGGAATTACTACTATTGCTTTGTTCGTAGTTAGAACTCGAAGGGAGTTATCTTTATTTTGTACGAAACATTCAATCTTTAAATACATTCTCTTTTCTTATAGAGCTGACATATCTGTTCTTACTACCATTACTATTATTACCGCTAGTACAGACATTTCACCGTTACTGCCATTACTAGTAGGTTTCTAGCCATTTTTGGCTAGATCGACCCGAACCATTTCTGCAATGATATTGGATGAATTTTCCCTTTACAACGTACATGCAGCAATCTGCCAGTTTCTGTTTACTACTAGAGATAATGCTAAATAATAGAAATATAACATAGAATCCTAGAGATTTTTATCTTCAGATAAGTAATTATATTATTCAAAATTTTCGAATTCTTGGTGATGGGCGGTCACAGTTAACTTGAAGAGCAATAAAATTACATTGATAATATATATATTATTTGAAGGTTAATTTATTAAGAAAGCATGTTAGAATTACCAGGAACAAATACAATGAATGTATGATTTATACAGAATTTGAAATGACTCTGTCAACAACTTTTATAATTGCTTGGTCTTCATGATTTATTCACAAAGCAACGTTTATTTTTAACCGATATTCCCGATTGTAAAAGTTATAAAGATATCAAACAATTATACGACACGAGTTGATAATATTGACTGGCAATTGGAAATTTTAGCATATCTCTGAAACTATTGGAAAGCTCCTGATGCCGGACAAGGCTATAGTCAACTAGACGAAGAATTATTACTAAATCTGTCCGATGATAAATTAGTTATAGAAAAGCTTGAATACACAAAACCATGTGAGTCTTTACCTTGAAAATCACTTTATGAAACATAGTAAATCATATGTCTCCTAACACAATTTTCAAGGCAAAGATACCATGTTTATAATATGGTGCATTGTGTTAGAAATTGTAATGATAGCGGAATAACAAAAATGCAACATTCTAGGTAACAATAAGGACGTTTATTGAACTTAATTTTACTCGTGATGCTCAAGTATTACTGTTATCATGATTTACCAAAGTATGATTAAGTTTATTAGGGACCGGTAAATGCCCATGTTGTTGCCAAATTTTAGTTCCAAAAGAGGTCAATAAGGTATTAATATCATCAATCAGAATAATCATATCAATAAAATTTTATCTTATTGACGTTTTTATTCTGAGGAGCCACCATAAGGTGTTTACTGGTGTCTGTTGTACCCCGATGGACTCAATTATACCTATGTCAATTACTACAATGAATTATCAATTAAAGCTTAAGCAGCTATTATCAGCTCTATTTGGTTGGTTTATTAAATGTCATCGACAAGTTTGCAAATACCCGACTACTCCAATTGCTTCTTTGCAAATACCCGACTACTCCAATTACTTCTATTGCTTATTTGAGTGTCGCCGAAAGAAAATGCATATCTAACAATCGATCAGTTATAAAATTCATAAGCAATCTATTTTTAGATATGCGAGTTTCTCTTGGCGACACTCATTTATGCATTTGTCAATATTAAAATTAAATTCAATGAGGATATAATAAGCACCAATAACGATAAGTATTCATATCACTGTCAAATTTTGTCTCCAGAAGTCAATAAATGTAGTAATAGTTATCATGCAGAATAATAATCTCAATAAAATATCAATAAGATAATATCTTGATATCTTATTCCAATTACAATTATGAACGATACAAATTTGACAGCGACAAGGATGCTTACTAGTGCTTATTGTACCCTTATTGAATTTAAGCACCGGGTCACACCCATTTACAAGATCATTAACAGGTCACTAATAATATTAGCAGAAATGATTTCAAGCTTGTGAAAATATCCGACTTTGACATTTGGCAATCGATAATAATGAAATGCCTAAATTAAATAATTTAATCGAAGAATTAATTTAATATATAACAAAAGTTTCTGAAACTTACTAATTGAAGTAGTTAAACCACTAGTGATATCACTCAAACTATTTGGAACATAAACTATGTGATAAATAATATTACATGAGGTATTTACCCCTTATTATTATTGCTAAATCGTATAATGCTATTCATCACATAGTCCTAAATAAGTTTGGGTAACATCGTTAATTGACATTAGACTATGCAAGAATAATAACTTATTTTCTACTACAGGAAATAGCTCGGTAAATATTTAGCAAGAGATGCATGCAATGTGGCAAGCGTTTCTTCATTACTCATTTCTGGTATAACCGTTCAAAGTTTGTTAAAGGTTCGTACGAATGAATTTAATGTGTAATTCGTGTATTGGTTTATACATTTATTATAAAATGTCAGATATAAAATGAAAAGCACTTTTCTGAATAAAAAAAGGTCCTCAATTTTCTTAAATCATCTAATCATGAATAGATATTCATTTAATTTTTTTTGTTTATTGTCTTTTGTTTTTTTTGGAACTATCGATGCTAGAAACAAAAATCACTACAAAAAATCTACCAGAACATGCAACATAAATAAACCTTTAAGATTTATGAACTACAATCTTGATGAGGATGAACCAGCACGATATAATGAATTTGCTTCAAAAAGAGCAAATGTCATTTAAAAGGACCTGCTGGTGTTATACTTCCGACCATTAACATCAGTACTAAAACTGTAACATTCTGTGCATCTACTCCTATTGGTAGTGCACTTACTTCTATCCCTAGTAAACCCACTTCAATCTCTGGTAAACCTACCTCTAGTAAACCTACTTCTACCTCTAGTAAACCTACTTCTACCTCTAGTAAACCTACTTCTACCTCTAGTAAACCTACTTCTACCTCTAGTAAGCCTACTTCTACCTCTAGTAAGCTTACTTCTACATCTAGTAAGCCTACTTCTACCTCTAGTAAGCTTACTTATACCTCTAGTAAGCCTACTTCTACCTCTAGTAAGCTTACTTATACCTTTAGTAAACCTACTTATACTTTTAGTAAGCCCACTTCTATCTCTAGTAAATCCACTTCCATCTCTAGTAAGCCTACTTTTACCTCTAGTAAGCTTACTATTACCTCTAGTAAGCCCACTTCTAGTAAACCTATTTCTACCTTTAGTAAGTCTACTTCTATTTTGATAAACCTACTTCTATTTCTAGTATACCTACTTCTATTTCTAAAAATATTTGTTGTAGTTCTAATGGACCTAGAAGCAATAGGTTATATACTGTAAATCTAATAAGTATATTACTTTATAGGTCTGCTTCGAATTTGGGTTCTGTAGAAGCATGTTGCAAATCTTGTTATGATGATTTACAATATACTACTTATTATTATATTTACAATTATGTAAAAAGTACTTGTTATTATTATAAGATTTCAACTACATGCAGTTTTTGAACATTCAAAACACTATTATAATATTTAGTAACAGAAGAATTAGAATGTAGTTTTTGTAGAACATAATATTTATAGATTTTATAAAATATAATTATTTTTGTTATAATGTACTTGTAAAATTTAATATTTGATTTTCATATTTAAGCTTTGGTGCTAATATTTATTATTGAGATTAAGTACCAGAAAAGGTCTTGGCCCTTCAATCTATAATAACAATGTGCCCAGCTCATTGTCTCCTTATTTTAGATTCTATACAGTTCAGATTGCATACATCAGAATAGAACTATTTCAGATTTAGAAATTTAAGATCCATTTATATTGGTTTGAATAAATATAGATCTTAAAACCGTATTTGAATTGTTAAAGAATTCAATTTAAATTTACAATAAACTTAAGAGAATTCTAAATTATTTTATCAAGTTTATTGATTTGGAACTTAAGTCACTTTAAAATATGTTTTATTCATAATGTTGCATATCACAAATCACAAAGTTTTTTGTACTTATGAATACCACAAAACAATTTTATTTTTTTTTATATTTATGACAATGGTTTATTGCAAATGCATTCGCATTAATGTATATTTTTGAAAATTTTCAGATATCTAATTCTAAAAACTCGTCAAGTCTTAACGAGTACCAGTAACTTGAGAAAACTTAATAAATTGGATTTGTGTTTCAAAATTATATATGGCAAATATATTTTTTTTCAGTTTATTGTATTTACCTGGTCTGTAAAACCTCATTACTAAAATTAAAGTGACTAAGGTTAACATTCAACTGAAATTGTAATTTCAGTTGACTGAAATTACATTTGCATTATACACAATTAGGTTTTTAAATTACATAAAATTATATTATAACTACAAACTACAAGTGTACATTAAAATGCCTATTTTTTTTTTGATTTGCGTGAAAATTGAATATATGACAAAAATCAAACTTTATAACATATGTCATGTGATCAAGAAGTATATATATACTGATCATATGAAGTTTTTTTTATCTTTGGTTTTGCTATTGCTCGTCTTATGAAATTAGGCAGCTTTCTCTCCTTTCCGAACAGTGGAAATAAGTTATGACACCAAGACTGTGAAAATACAACTCAGAAAAAGTAAAAAAAAAAAAAAAAAAGAAAAGGAGGAGGAAAGGCTTTACAGCTATTTAGCAGTACAAGGTCCTTATGATTGCAAGAACCATGGTTTCAAGACTGTGATAATACAGCTCAAGGACCATTTGATATATATATAACAAATTCATGTTTATAGCAATGTGATGCAATTTTGTATGAGTAAGCATACAAATGTAAGTAATAACAATATCTAGTCTAACGATACTCTTCTAAATCGCTATTGTGAGCATTATCCGAATGGTTAACAAGAAAAGTCAAGAACATGCCAATTAAGCTATACTTGTGTCATTCTTCAGTGTGCAAAATCGAAATATAGCAAGAGAGTTATATTCGAATTACAATGAGCATAGATGTTAAGAAAATCATATGAAAGCGAACCATATTCCCATATGTTTATTCCTACGTATTACCAATGTAAAAGTGATCGAGCGATAATACATGCCACTTTTACAAAAATTTTTGTCAAGGTTATTCATATGATCGAAATATATGTAATACGTATTGATTTTAAAACTTACACAAACTTATAAAAAAATATCGATATAGTAATTTTTAATCCTAACATAAATTGTAATTTACGTACGTATTGAAACTATTTTATAAAATTGCGTTATTTGCATACGTACAATTGACTAAAGTTACACCTGTTAAAAATATTAATTAATGTAGTTATAACTTCAATCATTGTCAGTATGAATGCCCCATATCAGTATATATATGTCCCTGTATTGCTATCTCTGCGGAGCCTAATTACCAAAAATTATGAGGTTCTTGCTACATAGCCGCAGAGCCTGATCACCAAATATAGATCCTTTTACCATATACAGAAGTCGTGAAACTTACTAAACAAGTGCCAATACACCTTGTTTGGGCATTTACACATGCCAAATCAGAACCAGAAGGAGGGATCCTCTATCAGGATGCATGATTGCATATGTACACATGCTACATTATGCTGCATTATGCTGCAGTATGTCAGAAAAAACGGTACATTCGCGCATCTCAAATCACAATTAATATGATATAATTTATTTTGGAGGCATCGTTAAGATTTCGGAAAATAGTTATACGTACAGTGATTAGCATGTAAACCGCTTTGATCTAGTTTAGGAAATGAGAAGGTAAGGCCTAATAAAATTTCATGTAAATGCATTAAATAGAGCTTTAAAATTTTTATCGTACGTACAAATTTGTACGATATACAGTTTAAGGGATACATTTTAAAAAAATTTTATTTAAAAACAGTTTTTTGCTAACTTTTATTTTTTATGTTAGTAAAGTATAATTTTTTATTACATTAAATGAATATATGGATCTTTGCTAGAAAAATCACCCTTAAAGGTTTTCCAACCAGAATAATTTGGACAAACTTAGATCAGTATACCAGTTCTTTTTTATATATGCAAATCATCTTTTACTTATCAATTCTATAGTTTATCGAATAAGTTATATAATTAATAAAGCAAAAGATGACTTACATGTAAATAAGAACCGGTATTCTGGTTTAAGTTTGTCCGAATTATCCCAATCGGAAAGCTTCGAAGGGTAATTTTCTTAGCTAAGATCTCATATAGTAAATGAAACTTGTGTACTATATGGATTCTAAATTCCAAATCTAGTTTATTTTTTTATCTATACTAAATTAGTTCAATACTACCTTTAGTTCCGTTCTTATCAAAAACAGTGGCAATATCTAATGGAGGACATTTGTATCCGATGATTTCCGAGATCGACGTTACACGGGTATTTATACAGAATATTAATTTAAACCAGAAATTTCTGGTATAAGTAAACTTTAAAAAAAATAAAACCAATCACACAATACTCTACTAATAAAATAGCTCATAGAGAACGTCTTTTCAAGAAACTCAAGTTGCATCACGCGCATCATGTTGGAAAAGGTTGTTCTGCTAAATGTTAAAGTACTATCTATAGTAAGAGGTATAATTTTATTAATTATGTAAGATTTTAAGGAAAACTATTGAAGGACGTTTAGCTGGTCACTAAAAGCCTTATAAAAATTGAATGTTTATAATTGTAAGTGAATAGTCAGATTCTTTTACAACCCGAGTTATTTTACTTTGTAATTAAACCGAAATAAAATATAATATAATTGATTGCGATTGGCTACTTAGTTCAACGACTATGATCATGTGCTGGTAAATCCGGTTTCTGATTGGTCAAAGATCTTGTGACAAATCCCGTGCTTTTCCGAAAAAATATGAATGTCCCCATGCTGGCAATATATCCACGAGTACTTAGCCAAAAGTGAGTACACAATCAGGGATGCTTTGATAATTTTCAATTAAACACATTAAATATAAATCCTCGGATCTTATACAATTTTTTCGTAATGTATGAGGGTATTATTTGAGGTGTACTAAAGCAATGCAGTACGGTACTTTGCGTAAATCTTGCATTTTTGTGACAGCAACAAAATATTCTAGACCTAGTGTAAATGATCAATCATATAGGACGCTAAAAGGAAATTTTCATAGTAATTTGCAAATTTAGGGTACTCTCAAGCACCTAAATTAATAGATCGGGGATCAATTTTTAATCAGCGGAATATAATTTGGATGGTCAAGTAAGCTGTCATCGCAATGAAAAAGATGGTCTAGACCATTTTTTTTTTATAGAGTTGTATTTATTGGCTAAAATTTAAGATACGCATTTTGCAATATAAACTTTTAGTAAGAATGGCCTCAATTAATTATAGTGTTTGTGCACGGTCTCGTTTGCTAGCTGATCACATTGTGGGAGAGCATCCTTAGTTTCTTACTAGCACTATTAACGAGGTTTTTGACGGAGTACGAAAAATTAGTAATTTTCGTACCCCGTCAAAAAACCTCGTTAATACCTCCTATATAATTAATAATTTACACTAGATCTAGGATATTTTGTCGCTATCCCAAAAATGTAAGATTTCTGCACTAAGGAATCAATTATCAACATTGTTACCGCGTGACTTCGCTTAAAAATTAATGTTAAGCAAGTTTGCAAGTACGTATTTAACTATCATTTTTTATTAATGTCCGATCACATATATCGTGAAACTTTGTTTCCATTAATATTCCATGGCTCAGAAAATGGTGACGTTAGGATGCATTCACAAGACTAATACTGTTATGGCATGCAAAACTACAAAATTGAGAAGAGATTTAATGAATGATTACGAGGGAGCAATGAAAGATCGGGAAGAAGGTGCAGATGGGCATTCGGAAAATACGTATCAGACAGGTGAATCATAGCAGTTAGATAGGAATTAGATTTCCAGATCAGAACACTTTTTATGAGCAGACTCAGCATCGCCCACAAAAAATGTAGCTTACATCATAAATTTATCACTTGATTACATTTTTTAGCATATCGTATCTCAGATAAATAAATAGAAATATGAAATCAAAAGCTTTAATTATGGCGTAAGCAATTTTTTTGTTGGCGATGCTGTGTCTGCTAATTTTTATGCGTTGTAAATAATACATTAGTAATAATAATTAATTATTTTACTGCACGTGAAACAAATAATGAAAATGCGAAACATAACAACAAAGAAAATTTGTAAAACGTAATACATTAGAATTTATCCTTTTATATATTATCTTTAGCAACTAAAATTATAAATTCTAAAATCAATTTCTACCTTATCGATTGAGATAATACTATTTAGCTATTGCGACACACTAACTTGATATACATTTTCCGGCTGCATCAAATAACAGATTATAATTGGAATCCACACAGAATCCACACTAGAAAAATTACCCCTTGTCTGGATTCATTGTAGGCTTCTTTTCTCTGCTCTGAAAAATTCTTTACCTATTGCTTAGACTAAAATTTCTCTGCTCTGCTCCGGAGATAAAAGGTCTTTATAAAATTATTATTGGTCCTATCGTAATGATTCTTTTAAAATACCATATCACCATATATTGATTAGTTAATTAAATAAACTGGTCATAATCTGTTACTCAATAGTGATAGAGCTTGGGAATTTCGCTGATTAAGTATATCCGTGACTTCACGTAGTTACTTCGTCGAGATATTGTTGAACCCGAGTTTTAAAGAAATATTTATCCTATATTGTTGTAATTAAGAACGGAATTTAAGTGTATTTAGAATTTCTCATGATTTTAAAGTTATAGCGTAAATTTATATAAATAAATTTTATCCTAGAATCAAATTCCGTTCTTAATTACAACAATAATAATGAAATTAATAATAACAAAGTCGCAGAAATAATAAAAAAAACAACCAATAAAATACTTAAAATAACAATCAATATAAGTTATTATTTATCCGATTCCGATTTCTGTTTGTAAAATTATATAAATAAAATATTCTAATACAGTTCTTTATACGTAAACTGTCAAATGTGTGTCCTACTTTGATACAGTTTTTTTTTTAAAGACATGAACAGTATTTGAATAAATTAAAAATAAAATTCTTAAATTATATGCTTGTGTTTCGTGCTTTTGACAAATTTGTTTGCACATCTATATGTAAAAAAAAACCAAAGTAATAAAGTTAGTGTATTGATATCATTAACAATAACTTGTAAAGTTATATTAAATTATGCTAAGCCTCTATCGCTATTAATTTAGTACTGAATCACCAATTATGTACTGTGATTGCAAAAAAAAAACCATGATAGAACAAGTTTAGTCTTGATCGTGAGAACTTAAATTTTGAAATTAATTTTGAAGTTACAATATACTTATTAGTATCTATTGTCTTGAAATTTACTTGAGCTGAAATATTTAGATGTTTAGCTACACTTTAAATAGTTCATTATAAAAAGAAATCATTGATTAGAAACATTACATGGAATTTAATTGGTCTACGTAACTAATGGAAAAGAAGTTGTACACTGTAAAGAAATAACATTAGTACGAAATTATCATCATCTGCATAAATGTCGTGTAACGATATTTTTATCTTGCTGATAGTGTAATAGTATTTGCATAGTGTAACCATTTCTATTTATATCAAAGGGTTATCTTACATACTGTAAGTTCGTTTTTAAATTTATTAATTTAAAACGATGCTAAAGCTTTTGGAAACTCTCTCAAATAGTTATCTTGAGCTTCTTAATGATAAAGAAGATTTTAATGTAATTATCAATGTTGGTCAATTCCCAAACATTAAGGAATTCCATGCACATTCAGCGATTTTGAAATATAGGTCATCACATTTTCGTGATGAACTAGCAAAAACTCTTAAGGATAGAAATCACATCAAAACAATTAATTTTGAACAAGTTTCCGTTCAACAATTTGAAGTCATTATTAAGTAAGTTAATTTATTAATTATCGTAGTTATTGTATTTTTTGAGATTTTTTTCAAGTTATTAATATCATTAATTATTTTAAAAAAGATATATTTATGGCGGAATAATTTCACTAGAAAATCTTGATACACAGTTTGTCTTTGAACTAATGCTTGTTGCGTATGAATTTCTTTTTGAAGAGCTTGCTAAGAACCTTGAATCTCATTTGGTTGGAGAAAGAGCACAGTGGCTTTATTCTCGTTTCGTTTTTGTTTACCAAAAAAGTCTTAATAATAATAAACTTCAAGAACTACAGGAATGGTGCTATAACATTGCTGCAAAGTATCCCGATAAGGTTTTTAACTCTGATGATTTTACTTCAATTCAAGAATATGCATTAGTTTCACTTATTAAACGAGATGATTTACAGATTGGAGAAGGAAAAATTTGGAATCATGTTATCAAATGGGGAATTGCACAAAATCCTGGGTTATCATTAGAACCTGAAAATTGGTCTCTTGATGATTTTCTTACAGTAAAGAATACTTTAAAAAATTGTTTGCCTCATATCCGCTATTTTCAAATGTCTAATGAAGATATTATTAATAATGTACAACGATATCAACAACTTCTTGAAAGGAGTCTTTGGTTAGATATAATGAAAAAGTTTATGGCCTCTGATCAACCAATCTTATCAATAGTTCTTCCACCTCGTATAAATATGACATCACAGTCCAAAACGACAGATGTATTTTCAACGGTTATTAATGATGAGCATTTATCTATAATTGCTTCATGGATTGATAAAACGGCTATTAAATATTCTAAAACAAATATTCCATATGATTTTAAATTACTTTTACGTGGGAGCAAAAATGAATTTACTGCAGAATCATTTTGGAATTTATGTAATAATCAGACTAATGTTGTTATAGTTATGAAAGTTAATGATTCTAATGAAATTCTTGGAGGATATAATCCTATTGGGTGGAACAAGCCAGATGGGAGTAGTTTCTATAAGAGTTGCAATGAATGTTTTATTTTTTCATTGAAAAATAATGAAAATCAAAATTCTATTTTAAGTCCTGTGATAAACCCTGAATTTGCAATTTATTGTAATTCTGAACGCGGTCCATGTTTTTCTGATCTTCATATGTTTGATAATTTTAATCAAGATTCTGGGTGTTGTTGTTTTCATGGTTCATATAAAGAACTTATTAGAAATATATCTTTATATGAAGAAGAGATGTCTTTTTTTTCTGTGAACGAATATGAAATATTCAAAATCATAAGAAAAACATTGCATTAACTTTTTCTAAAAAAAAAAAAAAAAAATTCAAAATTTTCAGTTCAATCCTCTGTTTCTTACCATATTATAGCTTATATTTATTTTGCATTATATTGAATGAACGAACATTAGTATGTAACCTAATTCTATGACTTTAAAACTTAGTTTTCTCTAAGAATTAAGATATAAAATTATCACAAGTCTACATGTGAGATAGCTTCCAAAATTTACGAATACAGTATATAGTGCAACAATTATTGTTATGAGTAGCACATAAGGTATTGCTTAAATTTATTTACTTAACTTTGCATATTTATTTGTTAAACGATGTTTATGGTTTATTTAAATCTTTTTTTTTTAAAAAAAAGTACCGGAAAAAACCGTTACATAGAATAACATTTTCAAAATAATGGACATGTTTACTTTATACCAATAATATATTGACGGATAAATATCTAAAACCTTAAGCAATTAATCTAAAAATGAATAGCAATAATATTATTAATATGAATCACGTGCTGAAGTAAAAAGATTAAATCGTTTAATATGGCACCGAAATTCGAAACTTATGCATTAAAAAATAAAGTAATCAAAAGTTTTACAAACTTAAATACATTACTATTGCACAAAATGCTCGGAGCTAGATAATAATCTGCAAAGCATAAAGTTTAAGTAATTCTTTTTTTTATGAATATAGCCAAATACTAATGCGCAGCACAATTCATAAATCTTTTCACCAGGGTCTGGAGTTTAAATATAAGTGCTTTGTTGGATAAAATTATAAACTGTTTTACAGCTATTATCATAATTTCTGGAACACTTGCTCATTACTCGAAATCTTTTTGGTCGTTCGGTGAATTACTTAACTCTCCAGAAACTAAATCGCTGTCTCGGACCTTCAATTCGGAGGCAGTGATGTAATTTCCGGAGAGTTAGGTAATTACCGAACGACCAAAAAGATGTCGGGTAAAGGAGTAGGTGTTCCAGGAATTATGATAATAGTTGTAAAAGTAAACAAGAGGAACCGTCAATGTTACACGACTGATCCTTCACCCGGTGTGCAACATATAAAAAAATCCGCTATTATGTGGGATTATAATCGTAACATGTGCTAGTGGAATGATCTGGTATTGTAAAATAATTTATTATATGTTGCACACCGGGTGAAGGATTAGTCGTGTAACATCGACGGTTCCTCCTATTGTAAAAGTAGTGTTTTGAAACTCTCGAAAATAATTCACGATTTAAATTTAATAATTATAATTAAAAAAAAATTTAAAAGAAAAACCAAAAAAAAACAATCATCAAAATTTAAGCTCAAGTTACTTAATGTTGCATTTAACATTTCTTATAGATAAAATATATTGACTTGCTTATCTAATTAAACTTTATTTCACGAATATTTATTTGTAAATTGTTTTAAATCACACCTGTGATGCTTAACACAATATTTTCGTGATTGGTCGATCACATGAAATTAAATAACACGTTATTGGTACGAATGTGACAATCAACCAATCAAAGTACATAATTATATTATAATTCGTATCTACTTTAACAAAAGAAAAAAAAAAATAGGTATATATATATATTTTAAATACCTATCACCTTTTATACTAAACTAATGTAATATTTAAGGATTTATAGTTTATTATACTCAGAGCTCATTATGATAAGACTCAATAAACCTTGTAGTAATCTCTATACATATACGTATATAAAGTTTTGAACACTCGTATTATTAACTCTATCCTTATAGATTAATGTTTCTCTACATTTTAACAAAGCTCAGAAATCGCTTTATTCATTTTTAAAAGAAACATATATATTGATAGTTTTCTTTAAATAACACAACTATATTTAGCGATTTAGTAATTACATATAGTTCTATAGTTGCAATATACGTAGAAATTCACCTTCTAAGCAAGGTACCTCTAGATGCGGGATTATTTGGGGTTATTTTGCATGATGAATGTTGGCGCTTCTTCGAAGATAGAGACGAGTTAATGTTTATTTTTTGCTTGTGAAATGTTACATTCTTAAAAAGTACTTTAAACTATATAAATACAATTGAAAGTGGTTGACCAATCAGAAGAAAGTTATCCTATATGGATCTACATCACTTCACCGATAATCAATTCATTTCACCGACAAGCTTAATTCACCGATAATCAATTCACTGACACTCAATTCACTGACAATCAATTCACTGACACTCAATTCACTAATAATCAATTCACCGACACTCAGCTTAATTCACCGAAAAGTTTACAGCTGCAATAACCATAACATAATTGATATAATTACTTTGTCAGTGAATTGATTGTCGGTGAAACAGGCGAGACCGAAATCATTTATCTAGCGTTCCACAAAACAGAACCGAAGACCCGAAACCGACCCGGAACCGACACCTGTGCAGGTCCGGATCGATCCCGTATCTCTCATTGAAATCAAGTTACGCACGTTGATTGGTGCATTTAAGGTCTCTCATGTTGGCTCTGTCTGTGTTGGAAATTCTACCCGCAACTAAATAAAAAATTTTTTTGCGGAGTCCACGTATGTACATCTCGGATCTTTAAAAAATCCACCGGAACCGTCCGTGAGGAACACTAGATTTACCGTACCGTTCGAAGCACCTCTGACCCATACTATGCAAATTTTTTCATCATTATGACAATTTTGCCCTTCACTATATGCAAAAAGAGTGCTTAATTTCGAAACGGCACGGTATTATAATTAGAATTGAGATTAAAAGTTTAGATCACGATTATGTAGAAAGGATGGTTTAGACCATTTTGCTTAGAATATAAATGTCAATACTTAACTGGTTTTGAAATATTGAATTATAGTGTTAAACACCAATGCTGACTATTTTTGCATGCTAAAATTGAAGCTTCATAATTTCGAGCCAAACGTTTCAATATGAAAAATATATTATTTATATTGCACCACTAAAACGTATCACTAATATTAAAATTTTTATTACGTAACCAATTACACAATTTATTTAATTTGTTTATGATCATGAGTGGGATCTCTAATCATCGAGATACGAAATTTAATACTCCGATTATTAATATTGTATCACTTATTTAACGTTAACGTAAATATGAATCATTTTTGATGCAAATATGTGTAACTCTTAAAAATTCTTTACCTTAATAAACAAATGATTATGTTACACGAATTCGTTTAACTTAGTTAACTAACTATCAACCAATGATTAGCACATAGATATTTGTAGCAAGAGAACTGTTAGTTTTACAAAATAACCACTTAAAATAATTTATGTGAAAAAAGATGATAAAATTAATCAACTAATTTAATACGGCTTTTAGCTTTAATTCGAATGATTTGTATAACTGTTGTAATAATGTACACTTATATAACGGCCAAATAAAAAAAGGCTTCTATTTAGTAATTTTACGCATTATCAACCTTAATATTTGTTGTTACTATGGTGCAAAAGTCTATACTCAGCAGTTGCATGAAGTATTGCAATTTTTTAAATGCCTATAACTTTTTATCTAAGAGATTTTAAAAAAAATCTAACTAGTAACTTTATAGAGCTATATCAGTTCTACATAATGTTGTTAGACGAAACCTAAGGGTTTCGTCAACAAAAATTTGAAATGACGAAATGACGAAACTGACAAAAGGTGACGAATCTGATGAAAGTTGACGAAACTGACGAAAGGTGATGAAACTGACGAAAGGTGACGAAACTGATAGAGGTAATGAAACTGATGAAAGGTATGAAACTGATGAATAATGATGAAACTATTGAAAGGAAACATAATTGATGAAAGGTGATGAAACTGATAAAAGATGTTAAAACTTATAAAAGGTAATAAAACTGATAAAGTTTAAAAAATTGACAAAAAGTAAAAAGATAAAGAAATTAGTATAATTAATAATTTTGTTTTTTGAATATTATTTTTATATTATACAATTATCAAAATTTCTTTTGCTTTTTATTTTTATATCATCATAGTTATTTTAATTTATAGTTTATAATTGTATAAAATAATTAGAATTTCTAGGTTTAGTTTTAAATCAGTTTAGTTTAGAGTTTAAACAAGACTTGAATCTTAAATTTTATTAATTTAATAATTAAATTTACATTTGTTTTAAAGTTTGATCTAAGTTTGATTAAAAAGTTTACAAAATAGTTAAATCTAAATAAAAATATAAATTTTGATTTTAACAAATTTATTTAAAATAAAAAAAATTAAAATTTATTAGTAAAGTTTAATTAAATTATATAAAGTTTTATAATTTTTAAAAGAAGATTTATTAGTTTATACATAATGTTTCTATATGATTATAATTTATTGAATTATAATTTTATATAACATAACATTAAAACAATTTTATAAACAAAAAATTAAAATCTTACTTATAGTTAGGTAAGAATAAATTTAAGATTAAATAAGATATATTTTGTACAAAAAATTTTTTTTGATAAAATTAAAAAATGATTAACAACAACAACAAATTCGTACACTAGACAGAAGTATCAACTCACCTGAGTTCGATAAACAAAGCCTAAAGATAAGACTACAACAAATCCAAAATGATGCCAATTCAAATGAATCTATCTTAATAGAACAACCAATACTAACAGTGAATGAAGCAAGAACAAATACTGCCCAAATGATACTTACACTCCATACACTCAAAATTCAACTAGAACGTACAGCAAATCCATGGCCGATTCCTAAACAAACAAAAGGCACATCTATCAACCAAATTCTCCAAAACATAAA
>CAJVQA010000756.1:0-30322 GCA_910591915.1 Cetraspora pellucida
AAAGAAGATAGACATGTATTAATTAGTGAACCAAGTGCAGTATTAGAGCAAACAAAAGAACATTTTAGCGAACAGTTCAAAAAAAGAAACATCATTGAAGATGAAGAGATAATTAAAGAGTTTTACAAGCTATTAGCAGAAGTCAGAGAAGAATAGTACGAGGAGTTAAAAGCAAAGATAACAATTGAAGAATGGATAGAAGCAATAGGAGAAACAAAAAATAAAACAGCATCAGGCATGTCAAACATTGGATACAAACTAATCAAGAGTGCAAGTGTTAATATACAAGAAGTCTTTAGAAAGGTCGCAGATACATGTCTGAAACTAGAAAAGATACTATACAAGTGGAAGTTAGTGCAAATATGTTCAATCCCAAAGAGTAAAGATGGGGTTACAAGCTTTGTAATGTTAGACCAATTGCACTATTAGAAACTTTAAGAAAATGCTTAACCAAGGTGGTAGCAAAAAGAATGCCTTGAATAATGAAAGAAAAAGAGATACTCAAGGGTCCAAACTTTGCTGGCCTACCTGGAAACTCAACAGAAGAAGCAATCCATATTGTAGAAATGTTAAGAGAAGATGCGAAAGAAAACAATAAAGAGTTGTGGTTGTTGATGCAAGACATGAAGAAGGCATATGACTTAGTATCAATGAAGTTACTCCAGTTAGCATTACAGAAAATTAAGCTGCTAGCAGAAATTATAAAGTTTATCATAGAGTTATATAGCAGAAGAGAAGTTAGCATTATAACAGAGTTTGGATTAACAAGGAAATTTATCACTAGAGATGGAATTGAGCAAGGAGAAACAATTTTACCATTAGTCTAGAGGATATTTTATGATCTATTATTAAAAAGAATTCAAGATGATCAGTGGTTAGGGTATGAAATCGAGATGTTCGAAGTGCTAAACTTGCAAATGAACAGAGTTAAAGTGAAAAAAGCAAGACAAGCTGCAGTTGCATATGCAGATGATACAACTTGGATGGCAAAGAGTAAAGAGGAGATGCAAGAGATTATTCAAATTTCGCAAAGGTTCTTTAGGTTCAATAACATTCAAATCAATAGTTTCAAGCCAAAGCTATTGGTAGTTAACTCAAATACAGAAGAAAATAAGAATTCTGTTTTAATAAACAATTTTCAACTACAAGTTGAAGAGAAGTATACATTAATGAGAATGTTAGAGGTATGGTTAAGTATAGAAGCAAATAAAAATTTAGTTATCAAGAAGGCAAGAAGAATTATACAGCAGTTTATACATAGCATACGATTTAAGAAGTTAACTATCAGTTAGTTAATATACATCAATAATATATGTATAATACCAAAATTGACATATATGTTGCAAACTACAAAAGCATCTAAAGAGAAGCTAATGTGCTTACATCAGCCAGTAATTAGGTTAATCAAGAACAAAATAGATTTGGCATCAACTACAGAAAATAGTGCAATTATGTATCAAAGTCTAGGAAGATGTAGGATATTAAGTCAAGAGATTTTTAATAATCAGTTGGTATCATTGCAAAGAAGATTAAATAAGCTGAATTAAGTTGGTGAAATAATGAGAACATGAGTAAAACAAGGCTTTGCTTTGGCAGGATTAGTATCAGAGAACTTAGATGCAGAGTTGTTAAGCAACTTATGGCATATTTGGAAGAATAATTTAGCTTGTTTAGTTATACTTAAGGCAAAAGAAATAGGTGTAACAGTAAGGAAAAAGGTGATCTTTGGCAGGTTTATAGTACGAGTAAAACTGTACACAGTGTATTAGAAAAAGAAACATTCAAAATAGCATGTAGAAGGTTAATAGAGTATAGAATATTTTTTGTACAACAGTTAGTTGATCAAGATGGCAAGAGAATGGTTACATAAAAGAAGTTTAGAGCATTACGAACAAGTACACAAAAAGGATGAAAAGTGAAATAGTTCTCAGAAATTGAGCAGAAAATGTTAAGTAATCAAGATGATAGAACAGTTCGGGCAGAATTTCAAACACAAAGCATAAACATTATAGCAATACAATCTACATGCAAAAAGTTAACACAAAATAGGAGAAGACATGAATAGGTACTAGTAAATAAGGAGAATATGAACTCAACAATAGGCAAAGTAATTAAAAAAAGAAAAAAAGATGTACTTGTAAGTCATTGGAATATATTGAGAACTGAAGATCAAAATTATTCAGTACTAGTTGAATGTGAAAAATGCAACTTGGATAATGGAAAGGATGCAAGTAACTGTTAGCATTAGGTTAAGAAAAAAGAAATAGCAGGCATGCTGCCAGGAATCAGACAAAAGAACAATCAGAAGATTTCAGTTCTGTTAGAAGAACTAAGTGAATATAAAGAGAGTTACACAGAGAATAAAAGTAAGAGTAAAGAAAAAGTCGTAGATAAGAAAATAAAATTACATGCATATAAGACTAGTTTGTTAAAGATGCAAGGTTTTGATAGTAATCTAGAAACATTGTTATTAAAGCAATTGGAGGAAAACATAAAAGTAAAGTATACAAATTACAGTTTTTATACAGACAGGTCACTAGTAAAAGAGAAAAATAAGTGCAGAATGGGTGCAAGTTGGGTTTAGGTTAGCAAAGATAAGAGTAGACTATTAATGAAAAGGAAAATTAGAATAGCAAAATGGCCATCATCGACAAAGGCAGAGTTAGTGACAGTATGGATGGCAGTATTAATTGTAGCATATAATAGTAAGGTAGTTATTAAATTAGATAGTGCAGCAGCAATTGCAAGCCTGGAAAGTGAGGAACTACTACATAATATTAGAGTATAGAGTAAAAGTAAGAACTTTAAATTAGTTACAAAGATTAAAGACATGTGCAAGTCGAAGAACATTAAGCTATCATTAGTTAAAGTCAAAGCACATAGTGGAATATTATAGAATGAAAGAGCAGATAAGCTTGTGAAAGAAGGTGCATGACAGATTGAAATTACAGATTTGAAGCTTGAGAAAAATTTAAGATTTCCATATGCACTATTTTGGAGAGAAACAGTAATAGAGGTACTGACAAGAAAATTTGTCAAGACATTAATGAATATGATAAATAGTGCTGAATGGCATTGCTCAAATGCGACAAAAGAGCTAGAACCAGATGCAGAAGCACAATGTGATTGGAGACAGTTGTAGAAAGAAAATAAAAATTTAACAGAAAACAAATGTAAATCATTAAAGGAGAGCAAGAGAATCTCATTTAGAATTAAATGCATTACAGACAGTTTGCCAGTACTTAAAGTGTTAAAGAAAAGAGCACCAGACTTGTATAGTTCAGACGTATGTAAAGAGTGTAAAACAGAGGAAGAGTTATCAAGACATTTGTTCATTTGTGAGGAATATGAGAGCTATTGGAATAATATCGAAAAATTAGCATGTTGGTTAGTATGGAAAAAGTTTGACAAGTTAAACAAGTGCAAGCTTACAAGACATGACTTGAAAAGAATATTAGTTGGTAAAACAGAAGTAGATAAAATTAAACATAAAGAGGCATGCATACGTGAGTTAGTAGTCAAGAGTATGTTTAAGGAGTTATATGCTAAACAGGTTTCATATAAAGCTGTGAAGCAGAGTATCAGATTATATGTTAAGATTGTAGAAGAGATGTTTAGAGAAGAAATCTGATGGCGAAGATGTAGAACAGTAGTTGAGTGGGAGGAAAAGAATGGAATAACAATGAAATTAAAACGAAGAAGAGACAAGATGGTTGAAAATAGTGAATGCAGTATAAAGAAAGTGAAAAGTAAAGAAACATTAGTGAATAAGGTCAGAGAAGAGAAATACAAAAAAAGGGAGATAGAACGGAGGCAGTTGTTTATGAAAGGTGTAAATGAAATAATACAGAATAGAAATAGTCTATTCTGATTCAGTTCTTGACAGAGCTGACAAAGTTTCCCAATCTAGGAATAGGTTGGTGTGACAAGTCACATTTAAGTGCAGTTTCTGTACTTGGATGATGCCAGGCTTGCAATTGCAAAGGTAGATTACTAGAAATAGATAATGGTTCAATTAGTAAAATTTTGTATTAAAGTTCCGACAAGGCTGTCAAAGAATAAAAAATAAAAAATAAAAAATAAAAAATAAATAAATTAGTATTTATTTTTATACTAGTTTTAGGTTCAAAATTCTAATTTCAGCCTTTATTAACCCTTTTTGGCAAAGTATAAGACTTAAAAAAAAAATAAATAAGTATTAGTAATAATACAAAAAAACAAAACTAAAAAAAAATAAACTAATATTTATTTTTATATTAGTTTTAGGTTCAAGATTCTGATCTCAGTCCTATTAATTCTTTCTGGTAAAACACAAAACCTAAAAAAAAAAAGCAAGTATTAGTAACAAAAAAAAATAAAAAACAAGAAAAAATAAACTAGTACTTATCTTTATACCAGTTTCAGCTTCAAAATTCTGATTTTAGCTTCTATTAACTCTTTTTACCAAAATACAAGACTTAATAAAAAAGAAAATAAAACATTAATAACAATACAAAAAAATAAAAAGTAAGAAAAAAATAAACTAGTACTTATTTTTATATCAGTTTTAAGTTCAAAATCCTAATTTTGGCTTTTTTTAACTCTTTTTAACAAAGCACAAAATTTAAAAAAAAAAAGTATTAGTAACAACACAAAAAAAAACAAAAAAAAACAAAAAAAAGTAAACTAATATTTATTTTTGTACTAGTTTCAGATTCAAGATCTTGATTTCAGTAAAGTATAAAACCTACAAAAAAAAAAAAACTTAGTAACAATACAAAAAAATAAAAAAAAACTAGTACTTATTTTTGTACTATTTTTAGGTTTAAAATTTTGATCTTAGCCTTATTAATTCTTCCTGATAAAGCACAAAACTTACAAAAAAAAAAGTATTAATAATATCAAAAAAAAAACTAAAAAAAATTAACTAATACTTATCTTGGTATCAGTTTCAGATTCAAAAAGTATTAGTAATAAAAAAAATAAACTAATACTTATATTGGTATTATTTTTAAATTCAACTTTGCTAACAAAAATATAAAAAAAATAATAATAATAAATAAAAAAATCTAAAATTGAAAAAAAATAATAATCAAAAAAAAATTAAAAAAAAGATTAAAATTAAAAAAAAAACATTCTAAAATGAAATTAGTATTATTGTAACATAGATCATAAAAATTTATAAATACAAATATTTTTAAAAATTTTGTATAACACAATAATTTCAAAATATATTTTAAAATATTTTATATTTAATAAAAATTTAAAAATTTTTTTTAATATTTTGAAATTAATGATTTCTATTTGTACACTATGTGTATATATATACATTATATAACTACATATAATTTATATAGGCTACAATAAAATAAATCATGTAACAATAAGCAAATATCATATGATAAAATATTTTATACATATCACATATACCTAATTTTTATTATTAAATAAAGATCAAAATTGGGCATAACTGTACATATATATGTACATGATAAATTTGTTTTATATATACTAAATAACTCAATGTTGATGTAATAAACACTTATTTTTAATATGCAACTACAGATTAATTGTAAAAATAGGAAGGCATGATAATATGAATATGAATAAAACATAGTATCAAACTCTTTAAAGACTGTATATTTTTATAAGACTAATATTTATACTCTAGGAATAATTATGTAAAAGCTTTCAGCTAATAAGTTATTATTTAATAATATATAACATAATTCTTTTTTAATTGTAATAAGGACATAGCCAAGGTAGCTTCAAAGTACTAATAATATAAGATTAATCAATACAATTTATTGGTTCTCTTCTAGCTGCAATTGTAATTATATATAATATTGCAATAAATATATACTGTATATTATAACTGCACTATAATTACAAACTAGTATTTTGGAAGACCACACTGGCTATTCTGTAATAGGTACTATTTAGAAATTATTAAAGACATACTGACTTTTTAGATAAAATTAAATACAAAACACATATAATTCAGTTTCAACTACTAATGCTAATAATATTTATAAAATACTATAAATATATATTAGTTACAATAGGATATAAAGATTTATTATTTTATTAATGCCAACTTATCTAATTGATAATAACAATAACATTATCAACCTTATGCAAGTAAATATTATTTGCTTGACTATTATTATTTTGTTTTGCTTAATATATTATACTATTTTAAGTATTATTAATATCTTAAAATCTGATTTATTTGTAAGAATAACTGTTACTTAGAATAGAATTAAATAACATTCTAGCATACAACAAACTGAAACAATAATATAAAGTATACACAGTAAACTAAGAAAAATAATAATATATGTATACTCATTCAAACTAAAATGTTTGTTTTATAATTTGATTATAATATGAAATAAAATAATTGAAACAACTAAAATAAAGCAAAACACAATTGTATTCTAAAGTTTACTAATACCAAATCTTAAATCGAACTATACTATATAATTTTATTTTGCTTTATCTATATTATTTATAACAAACTTATATAAATTTAAGCAGACTAATAATAAAAAAGTTTAACAAATCTATGTCTGACATGTTTTGACATAATAACTATATTGCTTGCACTTTTTATATATATGACACTTTTTGTATAATTTATTTATATATTATTACCACTTTTTATTATATTTAAATTTTCATTATTATTAGTTGTATTAATAGTTGTATTAATTTTTAGCACCTATACATTTTTGGAAAATATATGTTCAATACTAGATTTTAATCTTTTGAGTGACTAGCCTTTATGCTTGATGATATTGGGATTATAAACAATACCAATTTAAGTATCATTATTATTTGTTTGTTGATCTTTGTTTTGCATATTATATAGAAATAATTTAAAAGTATTTAATTAATTCTATAATATATTATACTTAATAGCTAAATTAATTGTCTTCTTAGACAGTTCAAACAACTTTGCATATACAGATTTATTAGATTTTGTTATTAAATAAGAGTTATTGTTATATGAAGCTGACTGAACAAAGAAAAAATGATTGAATATGATATTAGATAGACATCTTTCTGGTCTGACTACATAGTGCATTTGAATGATCGATGTTTGTTGCAGAAGACTTTCTTGACTTATATTTGGTTTCAAATACCACTAAGATAGAATAAGAACTATATAGAATATAACAGCCTGTGAATAAGTAAAAACATAAAAAAACTGCTAGCATAATAACTCTTTGTTCAGTAATAATAGGCATGTACACAGATGTGTATCATTATTTAGGATTATTATATAGTTTTTAATATCTGTTATTCCAGTAGTATAGATATTTTATATTTTTAAAATTTTCTCATAATTAATATTTTTGATAAGCAATTTAAAAAGAACTTGATGAACATCTTGCTTTTGCTCTCAAAGTTCAACATCAACTTCTTCATTATCATCATCAACCTATAACAAAACAATTAGATACAGTTATATATGAATTTTCAAATGAATATTTCTCTGACATGCTATTTAATCAATATTATATAATGAGAAAATTCAATAACAAAATATAAATATGCTGTATGATGTAGGTTAAATAGCCTATCTATCTAGAAGTTGAGTGATATTGTTTAAGTACAGATATCTATATCAAATGAAAAAAAAATATATCAATTTTTACTAAATTTTGCTATTCTATAATATGAGTAGTGTTATAACAGACAGATTAATTTATCTGCAAGTGCTGCTTTGCTAGCATAAGTATTAAAACTTCTTAATTATATTGTCTATCTGTCCAAAAAGCCTAGTATTTAAAAATGGTAATTCAATTGTTGGCAATGCACTGCATTTGATTTCAAATCTTTCAAAATATTCTTCATTTTTAATATATTTATTAAAATTGACTAACAAATCATACAGAGAAGTAGCTCAATCAATCCTATTATGTATTTGTTTGTTAATTGATTCTATTCTCTATATGCTTTGAGCACTTACTGTAAATTTATTACATATCTAAGGTATACCTCAAGACTTTTTATTAATATAAAGTGTCTCTATTAAATATTTAGTTGCTTCAATATACTGGTCAACCAAATTATGCCATCTAGCTTCAAACAACTTACTGTATAAAAAATTTCGACAAATATAAAATTTTTGCTAAAATTCTTCAAAATAAGTATATTTAAGTTTCTTATAAAGATTCATGTCAATATAGAAAATATATAACAAATAGTTAGTATTAGAATACACTTCCTTAATTGCACTAATTATAGATGAATTAAAATCAGTAAATATAACTTTAGAACTGATGTTTGTTTCTTCAAATAATGTAATAAAAATCTACTGAAAAGTATTCAGAGTTTTGTTGTTAATAATAGCAGAAGCAACAATTCTTGATTTAAAATGATTATTAATAATAATAATAATATAGCAATATTTAAAAGCAATTTGTGCCTGATATAGTATTAATAATAATAATGCTATAAAAATTATTATATAAAGACTGTTGTGTTGGTGATATCCACAATAACCTATTTAACCTTTTAAATAAAAATTCTATATATGATTTGACTACTCATAAAGAGTCTGATTCCTTCTAATTTAACAATATTTAAAGCATTTGAGATGTGTTTAAGTTATCTGATTTATTTTTGGCCTGAAATTTATATACTATATTATATAGGTCTTTTTTAAAGATAGGATTATTTAAATAGTCATGGATGAGTAAAGGATAAATAGAACTAGAATCCATTCTGCCTTGTATTACATATTTTTTTATATTAGATAACATTTCTGGTATCAATTTTCTAAACCTTGAAGCTGTTTTACATATTGTTATTATAAGTTTATAATTATAGCTATTTATAAATAAATTGATTTTTAGTATATTACTTGTTTTGAAACAAAAAATATTAAGCTACCAAAGACACTTAGTCTATTGTAAGAATGTATTTTGACATTTTGTAAGATCACAAATCATCTGTGGCATATGTACACCTAATCTTGAACATTTATAAGTAGTCTATCAAATTATTTTATCTTTTTTTTAACTAGTTCTAACTTTATAATTAAATTTCTTTTTCTTGCAATAATTGTTTATTCAAGCTTTAAATTCTGAAAAGTTAATAAAAGTAAGCTTTACACTTAGCTTTAAAATATCACTTTGATCCTCATTTTCTGAATCTTCACTATAAATCTCTGTTACAAATTTACTGTTAACATTTTCTTTTAGAAAACTTTGCTCAGTATCGATAAAAAGCTAACAATTATTACTAAAATTAGTTTACTAATCAGAAGCATTATTAAGAGTTCAAAAAAAGCAACAAATACAAACAAATACAAGGTATTAGAAAATTAATCTTACTAAGAGTAAAAAAAATTAGACAATGAATTTATTTCAGCTAGCTTTAAAGATAGTTTAAGTGTAGAATCTTGTAATGATCTTAGTAACAATGAATACTATAAAGAATATAAAATTATTAAGCTTTAGTGTAAACAATAAAAGTCTTTTTGCAACATGCATTTGTGCATACATCTGTGGCACTTTCTATATCAGCTGATTCTGGAAATAGTGTAAACATAAAGTTTTGAAATGGTCCTAAACATTGTAAATATAAAATTATAACATTTTAGCAATAAACAATAAAAGGTTTTTAAATAATTCTTGTAATATGCAATTAAGTTTATATAAATGAAATGCTTTAGATCTATATAGGTACATACTTTTATATTATTTATTATATTGTCTGGCTTCAAAAGTAATATAAGTTCTGATAATATAGTATATTGTAAAAATAAAATTTTTAGTATTGCATAATAAAAGACTTTAGGTAACATCTAGTATGTGCTCTTGTAAAGAATATTATATTTGTACAACTGAAACTTTCTGGATCCATGTTTACAGCACTTGTTTTTTAACTAATAAAATCTTTATAACAAATAATTATCAAGTTTAATGTCACAAGTAAAAGAAATCAATTTATAATATTATGTTGAAGGTGAAAGAAATTAAATCATTGTTTTGATTACTTTTATATTTATTATTATTTAAGATTACATCATGTATCAATTATCTGCATATAGTTTTTAATTGAAGCTTTAATTTTTTTATAGAACTAAAAGTGCTCTTAAGTATCTTCCTCAATATAATTAGTTAGTAAATAAAATTATACACAAGTACTATAATTAATTGAAATAATTTTTATAGCAATTTTGTTGAAGGTTTATAGTGCAAAATGCAGATCTTAAATTTTAGCCAATAAATACAACTTTATGAAAAAAAAATGATCTCAACTATTTTTTTTTCATTGTGATAATAAGCTTATTTGTTTATCCAAATAATATTTTGCTAATTAAAAATTGAGTACTGATCTATTAATTTAGATGCTTGAGAGCATCCGAAAAAATTAGGTTACATGAATATTTGTTTAGTATTAGTATAATCATGTGATATATATATGCATATATAGTGTAAGGTTAGAAATTTTCTTCTAATAATTAGCTTAATATAATTATTTAATCAGATTAATTTATTATCTAATGTAACAAACTATTTTTAAATGTTTATAGAAGTAATTAAAAGATATTAACTAAAATTTAAACTATTTTTGTACAAATATATATATAAAAATTTTAATAAAGATAATTAGTAAAAGGATATAACAATCTAATGAAATGATTAGGTTGTTAACTTCCAAGTAGTAGGTTAGGTATTCAATTTCTATCAATAATAAAAATTTTGGATAATTATTTATATAATATTTATATTATAACAACTGTTACTAATAATTAAATTAAAATATTTATAATTATGGTTATATTAGCATAATTAACAAGTTATAGGACATATGTATAAGTATGACATTGTACAGAGGAATGCAAACTAACAATTAGGTAGTGCAAACACTAGATAAGTTTTTATAACTATATAAATTTGTTAAAATTAAGTAACAAGAAATTTATTTGAAAAGATTTAAATAGAAAAATAGCTGAATTTTTGATAACTCTACTGTAAAGGCTAGTCTTATAAAACAGATACCAAGATTATAGTATCTGGATAGGCAAAACCTTTGGTTTGGAAGTCTCAAAAGTATCACCAACTAGGTTACTAAAACAAATGAAAAGAAAAGTATATTAGACTAATCTGATATACTAATAAATTAGTTATAATTCTATATAAGCTATCTGAATTAGAAGTCTAATAAAAAAGCAAAAATATATTAAAATATTTCAGATATGCTATAAAGTAGATGCTAAAATCTGTATAAACTTTATAAGAGCATAGCAGTTTAATGATTAAGTTCTAACTGCAAATATTAATTCTGCTATAGTAATATCAGGTTAGCTATAAAAATAGATACAAAAAACTCTAGAAGATTTATTTTAAAAATAAAATAATCTTAAGGTTGAGATGATGACCTGAATATCTTAGTATAATCTTGTGATATTAATACAGGTTGTAGGTTCAAAAAGTTTAAAATAAAATACCTAAGCAGAAGTATTAAATATAATATTAATAAAGAACCTTTAGATAAATTTCTTAAATAGGTAATAAAAAAAAGTTACATGTATAGCTAATTGTATATTCTTCTGTAGTAATTCATAAAATCACATTACCAAAAAAGTTATTAATAAAAGTCAAAAGACCAAAGAACTTACTTTAAAAAAAAAAAAGATAATTAGTAAAATTACTTAACTTAAAAAAAAATTTTATTAAAATTTTATTTTATTTTAATTAAAAATATATTACAAAATTTAGATTTTTTACTATATTTTAAGATTAACAACATATTCTTTTTATTTTTAATTCATCTTTTAATTTTACTTTAAACTTGATTTAATCTTTTTTTTAAATTATATTAGCTTTAAAATTAATTCTTAATATATATAATAAATCAAATATTAACAACATATTCTTTTTATTTTTAATTCATCTTTAATTTTACTTTAAACTTGATTTAATCTTTTTTTTTTAATTATATTAGCTTTAAAATTAATTCTTAATATATACAATAAATCAAATATTAAATTAATCTTTTATATATAATTACTAACCTTCAAATCTAAATAAACCTTAACTACTTCAGTTGATTTATATTACTAATAAATTAACCTAGGTTTTTAATCTTTTTATAATATTTTAAAAATAAATTTATGCTTTATATAACGCTTTTAATTAAATATTTAATAAAAATATAGACATGGCCTCATCGTTAATATTAAAAAAAACCCATATCTCAATATTTAGTAGTTATTTAAAAACTATATTTCAATAATGAAATAATAGATTTGAGTTTAAAGCTATATTTTAAAATCTTTTTATAAATTTGTAAGATATTTCGAAAACTACAAAGTTAATTTTAATAAGTTTTACTATTTTTTGAATTACAAAATCGAGCCTTAACAACTTTTATTAAAAGTTAATAAAAGTTAATATAAAAAATTAATATCACAATAAAGCAAATCAAATTAATATACAAAACTGGTATTAAATTTGTTACAAACATTTACTTATACGTAGGCGTATTACGAATTAATATCGTAATATTTTATAGAGATAATATTATATACTTTTATACGTATCTAGCTTTAAAAAAATACAACTATAAAAAAAATTGATTTAATATACTGTATATAGTAAAACAGAAATCTTTGAAGAATAAAACTGTATAATATAATATAATATAAGACTGTATAATTATAAGATTTATTATAAAATAAAATGAATTCAAATAATTACATAAAACTTAAACCAAATTATATTTTTTTGAAATACAAGAAAAGGGTTTAATTTTAAGAAGTAAATATTACTGTAATTAAACCTTTTTTTTATACAATATAATTGATTTTTAGCAAAATTAATTAAAAATTTTTTTTTACACAATATAATTTTTAACAAGATTAATTAAAAACTTTTTTTTTTTTTTTAACGAAATTAATTAAAACTTTTTTTAGACCATACTCATGATATAATTGTAAAACTTTGAAATAATAAATGGAAGCTTACGTAAATTACAAATTTGAAAAAAAGACAAAAATCAATTCAAATGAAAACCAGTTTATACAAGAATTTTGACGATTAGAATAATTTTGCGATAGTGAAATGATTGAACTCACGTGAGATAGACACAATTGACGAATAATAAAGGGAGGGAATTTGAGTAGAATATTATTCGAAGACGCAATAATATGTACGTACGTATTATGCAAAATGGGCATTGTACAATTTAGATATTAGGTTAAAGTTAGTTTAAAAAGTACATATGTGCATCATATGTAAGAACCAACGAATCCGCGGGTCGTACCACAAAATTCCTTGTGGAGAATAAATTGGTGGCAGTGAAATAAAGATAACTTAAAAGCTTTTAATGTAATAGTTTTAAAGTTGTTTTAAAACGTTCATCATATCCATTTTATTTTTCAAATTTATACAACAAAATGGTTAACGTTAAATTAAAAGAACAGAGTTTCAAAAAATTCAATGAAACTTCGGATTAATGACTGCAAGACTCCGATAAATTATATGTATTATTTTCTGCACAATAATTCAGACAAAACGGGTAAAATGGATACATGATAAATGTTATTGGTAGAATTTTTATGTCTATATTATTCCGTGATTTTTTCACCGGTGTAATCTTAACGTTATTAATGCATGATGTATTGTACAAATACAATATACGTATAAATATATAATTATGATATAATTATGATTTATTTATTATGTATTTATTATGTATTTATTATGTATTTATTATGTACTTACTATGTACTTACTATGTACTTACTATGTATATGGTTTAATGCATTGTAAGAATCTATACGTATAAGAACCTAACGTACGTATAAGAATAAGAACCTATACGTATAATGTTTTTTAAGATAATTAATTTACAAAGACGTTTAGCTATTAAAAGAAATTAATTAAATGTGTTACGAGAACATAAAGAAGATAAAGAAGGAATATTTTTTGTACACAATTTCGAGCGCTAGTACAAATAATTTGCGGTATTTTAATTATATACAACTGTATATATGCTATATATATGCTATATATATGCCTATATATATATGCCTATATAGATGCCTATATAGATGCCTATATGTATGCCTATATATATGCAACCTATATATATGCAATTATATAACATCATATAGAATCATACACAATTATACAAAAAGTTATATACAATTATACAATATATTACATGAATCGAATCATTATAAAGACAATAAAGGCAATATTCGTATGTTTGTATAAGTTGTAAATCAAATAAGAAAGTCTTTACTATAATAACAACCAAACAGTGAATGCAAAACACCATACGATATAAAGTTTATGCAATTATTTTAAATGATAGTTTCATTTTACATCGATTTGTTTTTTTTTTTAAAATTAACATATAATAAAAAAAAAAAAAAATTAAAATTCGAATGTGGTTTCAAGAAGATTTCATTATATATGCGTAGCATTATACCTTAGCTAGTGAAGAATTCACGAAAATTGACTTGTATAAATAAGTTAATTGTTAATTCCAAGTTTGGAAAATAACGAAACACGCGAATTTTAAATAAATGATGACAAATCAGTCATGAATAAGGAGTGTTGGTTTTAGATTTAGTATTATGTCATAATCGATAGCGTACAATAGGTGTTTTCATGCATATAGTCATTCACAATTGCATAAATAATTTTTCTAAAGTATCAGCAACTGATGAATGAACATCGATATAGGTAGGTAAATGGATATACATGAAAATTCTTTATAGTTAGATAGAAAATCGTTCATAATACATGTGACTAATATAATGACTATGTACTTTAAAGTAGGGTTTGCATTTTAAACAGTTAATTCAATTGATTTTGTAAATCATCACGCAAATTTATTTGCAAATTTTATTGGTAAGTTTATTGTTATAAATTTATTTTGTTATAAATTTATTTATTTTGTTATAAATTTGTTATAGATTTATTTTGTAAAATTTATCTCGTGATTTAATTTATTCAGACGCGTTGCGTAAAACAACGAAAATCGCGAAAAAAGTTTGGTCATCGTTCATATAATTAAATGTAACTCTAATATCATCATGTATGCGTAGGTACAATTTCATCATAACCAGAATGTAAACAAAATTCTTTTACGTACGTACGTACTTTACGTACTGTACGTACAATACGTCAATTATTTGAATACGTAGAATTTGTGTAGAATTTGAGAACTTTTCATTTGTATCTTCCAAATTTAGATAAAATTGATCAAAAATAGACCCAAGAATTAAAATAACCATCAAATTTCATCAATTTAAATTTATTACATTATCTGTCATTTATCAAGATACGTACGTACTTAGAAACAAATTATCTTGAAAATATATATATATATATATATTGAAAGCGTTTCATACGTACCTGCAGACAAATTATAAACAAGGACAGTAACACAATACAAAATTCTTTGTTTTTTTTTTTCTTTGTTAAACAAACATGCAAGTAGTTTTTTTTTTTTTTTTTTTACGCATTCAAAAAGCTTTGAAATCTTCGATAAACTTCCAAACAAAACCTTACAAAAACTATTACAAAAAATATTACGCAATATTACGCAACCTTACACAATGCAATGTATTACGTAACCACATTTTCATGAGATAACAATGTGAGGTAAAAAAAAAAAAACCTGAAAAACCTGCGGGGAACATTTATTATAAATAAATTCAATACAGAATAATGGTCACATATTTACGCATAAATGATGAGTATATATGGAATAGTTTGTATGTGTAAAATTTGTATGTATGTAAATAAATAAAAAAAAACCTTGCAAAAGTTTACCAGCAGGCATGCATCGGGAAAGGCCGTGCTACGGTAATATACAGTAAGATTATTGTCAGCAACTTATGTAATCTGATTCAAAAACATTTTTATCATGGATTACACTAAATTCTTATAACCACGTGATTGAATCGGGTTAATTTTCTTTGCTAAATGTTCGAAAATTATTCGAATGGTTTATTTGTATTAACTATAAACCAGAAAATATTTGTGTGAGAAAAATTTACAATTAACATCTCAAAAAAAAAAAAAAAAAAAGCAAAAAAAAACAAAAGATCAGAGCATTAAAAAAGAAAAATTAAGTAAAATTAAAAAGAAAAACAAAAAAAAAACAGAAGAAAGGTAGACTATGTTACATGCGAAAGTCGTGGAAATTTTTTCATATATTGTGTATGCGTGATTTGTTGTATTGTAAATGCTATTGGAAATTTTTTTTTTAGATGTAGGTGTATTATTATACAAGAAATATATTGTAAAGGAATATATTGTAAAGGAATATATTGTAAAGGAATATATTGTAAAGGAATATATTTTTAAATTAAGAAATATTATAGAAATAAACTTTAACAACTACTTTTAATAAACTTTGTAAAAAAAATAAAAAAAATTAAAAGAAACCAATGTCCACAAATTAAAATATATATAAATAATTTTCTTATTAATGTATTCGAATATATCAACTCACTTGTTTTTTCAAGTGTATATATGAAAAATTAGGCTGTTTGAAACCATGAAACATTTTCTGTTGACATCATCATATCATGAGTTTGAGACGCAACAATCACTGGATCAACTACTGATCCTGCAGGAGATCCTACTCCACTATGTGAATAAGGTGAATCATGTTCTGGTGATTGATGACCAGATGCTGATGTTGTTGATGCTGGTGTACTTATGCTTAATGGACTTCCTCCATTATTTGTCCACATTTGTTGAGAAGCTGTTGTATTCGGCCATATGTATAATGAATTTGCATCCCAGAATGTATTATTTGAATCAATACAACTAATCTCAAGTTGTTTTGTGCCATTCAATGGTAATAAAGGATTAAATTGATGTGATGTTGGCAGCGTAATTGGTGTAGAAAGACCTATTGGATTGATGGTTTGATTAATGGACGGGTTAATAGATTGATGATTGATGGTTTGATGATTAATTGATTGATGATTAATGGATTGATGATTAATTGATTGATGATTAATGGATTGATGATTAATGGATTGATGATTAATGGATTGATCAATTGATGGATCAATTGAAGGATTGATAGATGAATTTATGGATGAAGAAATTAATGATCCACCATCCACAGAATTATGTGAAGGAAGAAATTCAAAAGGTTGATTTTGTTCAGGAGTAAAGAAATGTTGATCAGATCCTTCAGCTAATAAATATAATGGTCGTTCATTAAAACGAGGAGGAGAAGAAGATTGTGGAAATTGTGAAAAATTATCTTGAAGATTATTTGAAAGATTATTTGGAAGATAATGTTGTCCAGAATCTGTCATCATCATTCCTTGAGTATTTGGATTTGTTGCTCTCTTTATGGGTACGTTAAGTCTTTGTCTATTCATGTGACCATTAACTGGTGAACCCGGATGTGATCCAGGGTGAAATAATAAACCATGTGATTGACGTGCCATTTGAGCAGTGAAAGCTGCTTCTAAAGCATGAACTTTATCTCTTAATTCCCAAGCAGAACTATGATCAACACAAACTTTGAGAACACTCAAAGTACTTAATAAATGATCATGAGCAGGTTTAGAAAATCTTAAATCAGGTGATGACATATTGACAAGATGAATCATAGAAGCAGCAACCATACAATATACACCATAATTTCCTCCGCGGATAGGATATTGAAATACAAGGGGACCCCATCGATCATGAGCCATTCTAACGATTGAAGATATAGTATTTGCAGCTACGGTACAAATATTTAAATGATTTGGGTTTGTATGAGTTATTTTTCCATTTTCCATATTTGATATATAAGGACGATGAAGTAAAATGATTACAGTATGATATAAAATGTTAATGAAACAAGCAAAATGAGAAGTTTGAGGTGCAACACCATTATTATTTTCTACTAATTGTTGATATCTAAGTCCAGGTGGAAGAGCTTGTAACCAAGCATCTAATGCAGTATCTAAAGTTTGAAATTTTGGATTTGAAGACCAAGCTTGTAACGAATTGCCAGAACCTGCTGAAGCGATTGTCGACAACACACTTGATAAAATTTTAATAAGGCGGACGAAATGAACAAATTCTGTATGAATTTGTAATTCTTGTTCGTCATCGAAATCACTTTTTAAAGGAAGATCGATATCTGTATTTGATAAGAATATGGCAGTATCTCGACCTAAATAAAAATATATTGAAAATATATTATATTATATTGTATTGAAAATAATAAAAATTATATAATTTAAAAATAATAATTACCTTGCGCACCGCCCATTAATTGATCGTAAATGAAGCAAGTTTGCCATACACGTTTTCTAACAATCATGTCTTCTCTACTGATTTCTAAATTCCACTTTTCAAGGTTTTTTTCTAGATCTAAATCTTGTGCCATGCGAAGAATTGTACCAAAATATAACCAGCTTCTAAAGAAGAATCCAGGTCGACGCATACCTTCTTGAAATTTTAACAATAAAATTTGTGCTTGTATTGTAGATAATCTAGGAGCATCAAAGAAATCATCTAATAAATCTTTTTTTTTAAAAAAATAAATTTAGTTAAAAAAAAAAAAAAAGGTTAATAAAATAAATAAAATAAATAAATCAAACAATAATAATAATATATATTATATATTATATTATATACCTCTAGCTCTGTTAAAATAAATGAAACCAGCAGTTTCAGGTTTCAAAGGATCAAGACGAACCACGGGGTCATCAGAAAATCTTGCACCAATAGCAAGTACGGAATAGAATAATAAAGGAGAAATTGGATTATTCTTATCATTAAGGCGTCGTATAAAATCATTCTTGTTCAATATTGGAACGTATGGATGAACGTTGGCAAAATAGAGACCAATCAAATTTTGAATTATTTCAGGTGTAGGATAACCACTTTCCGAATAATTATCGCATGGTAATGGTGGTTCGGTATAAATCCCATTTTTTTTGAGTACCATTCCTTCCAAGGAAAGAATATAATTTGCTCTACCAGTGTATGCTATTTTCATGTGCCCCATGACATCAGTCAAAGAGTCAACATAATCGACGCCATTTATTACTGAGAAAATAAAATAAAATAAAATAAAATAGAGAGAATTAGATATTTATCATAAATAAATATATATATATATTTATATGTTTATATCAAATATTTTATATCTACCCTTTCTTGCCTTGACATCGTCTTCATCAAGTTTATTCAGTAAACTTTCAGATCGTTGTAATCTTTCATCCATTTGTTCTTGTTCAGATTTTGGAGCAGCTCTTTTCATGGCCATATTTGAAAAGATACAATCGATTTTTAATTTTCTACAACTTGAACAAGGAGTTTGAGAACCACCAGATCCACCGTCACATTTAACTTTTCTTCTTCGGCATGACTCGCACGCACGTGTGACTTTTAAACGTTTATATCTATGCAAGTCGTCAACGAAAACATATTCCATCATATTTTATGTGTATGCTAGTAATAAAGATTAGCTATAAAATGATTTAAGTGAAAGAATATATTTTTCGTTTTATACGAAGAATGGGTGTTTTTCAAGTTGTTTTTTAAGTTTCGTAATGTATATATGCGTATTTTTAATACAAAACGAAAGTGATAAAAAAAAAAGAAAAAGTATTATGTATGGGGTACAGTTAATTATATAATTCCTTTTTCTTTTTTGTTTGTTTGTTTTGTTTGTTTGTATTTCTTTTCTTTCTTTCTTTTTTTTTTTTGTTTTTTTATATTTTTTATATTACTAAGTAAAGGATTCTCAATACCCAATATCGAAATTAAATACAAATAAAGTGTAAATAAATGCTAATAAATCAGAGTAATAACGAACAAAGATCTTATTTTCAAGGTAAAAAGGTAGAGAAAATGGGTTCAAGAAGCAGATGAGCCGAAAAAAAAAATTGAATGATAGAAAAAGTAATATATATAAATGTATATTATATACTTATATATTATAAATAAATTAAAATAAAGTGTGAACGGAATCTTTTGAACCTTTTATAGGTCAGTTGATTCTACTTTTTTTTGCCTGATAAATGCAAATCAAACACGATTTTATTGTGAAAGGAAGTATTTGGGGAAGTTGGAGATAACAGAGTTTTTATATCTTAGATGAAAAGCATTTTTTATTGACTGAAAAGGTTCAATGTGATGTATCTGGCTTAACATATTTTAGTATAATGGCAATGTTGTACATGTAAAACAACTTTTATTTCTCCTTTGGAGAAATTTTGAATTAGACTTTGAATAAAGTTTGGGTTAATCGATTAAATAAAAAAAATTTTTTTTTTTTATATATACTACTTTTAGTAATACTATTTTGCATACATTAAAAAAAGAAATAGAAATATGCATTTAAAAGTACGTACGTAATTAATTAACATTGATTAAATATATATATTTAAAATATATACTATATTACTATAAAATTTGTGTCACATGATGAACGTGTCATATGAGGTCAAAAATATATATATAATATATAAAAAAAACTTGTTTCTGGCAGTTGAACCTAAACTATATTTAACATAACATCGTCGGACAATTTCAACATGTTGTAACTAGTAAAAAAGGTGGGGTTTGGAGGTACAGTTTGATAGTCTAGGTATGAGAATTTATCGTGTGTAAGAGAAAAAAAAAAGTCAAGTCAGTATCGTGTCATGGCTGTGCTCGTGTCATTACTTTAATATGCAAATGAAAACATTAAATGCATATTAAAAAAAAAAAAAAACTTTGTTCTAGAAGATGGATTAAAATTGACTTGAAACATCAAATATTTCCCTTTCTATATTTCTAAGTTGTTATGTTATAGGATACTACAGTATATATGGATTTATTAAAAGCCTCGTATAACTTGAATTATAATTTGAATAATAATTTAAATAATAATTTGAATAATAACGTGAATAATAACTGAATAATAACTTGAATAATAATTTGGATAATAATTTGGATAATAATTTGAATAATAATTTGAATAATTTGAATAATAATTTGAATAATTTGAATTATAATTTGAATAATAACTTGAATAATTTGAATAATAACTAGGGATACTATCGTAATGACATAATAAATAATATAATAATATAGCTTATGGAAAGTATTTTAGTTTTTGCACTTATCGTCGAGCGGTACTTCCGTACCATACTATATGAGGGAAATAAGTGTATATGGTGGCACTGGTCTATATTTTGTTAAATTAATTTCTATCGTATGATCATTTGTGATCATTTTTTGAAAAATTTTGTCGTTAGGGGTGAACGCTAACTAAAATTCTGAAGAAGTTTCTAATAAATTTTCCATCAAGAAAACGAGCGTCACTTGAAATTAGAGAAGCTAAGAAGCATAGTAAGATTTATTGTGTTTAATATAGATTTATTTCTATTTATTTATTTTATTCTATTTTATTTTATTTTTTTATTTTATTTTATTCTATTTTATTCTATTTTACTCTAATTTATTCTATTTTACTCTATTTTACTCTATTTTATTCTATTTTACTCTATTTTATTCTATTTTACTCTATTTTATTCTATTTTACTCTATTTTATTCTATTTTACTCTACTTTATTTTATTTAACAGTCTTTATTATTATTATTATTATTATTATTTTGTAGAGGCAGGTTTTTTTAAAAGAAAAAGATAATAAAGATAATGAAGATAATGGTATGATTTTAGGAATCTTGGGAATTTTTGGAGTACTAGAGGTCGATAAAACATGCGTGATCGATGAACCCCATAATCCAGTAATCATGATGCTCATATAGCATGCTTCATTTATTCATTTTATTATTAATTATGAAATATACGAATGAATGAAATCTTTTTCTTTGTACACTAATAAGAGTGGATTGTTAATTACTCATGATTAATTTCATGATTTTTTTAAAAGAAAACATTTCGATTTTTTGGCGGTCAGACCACATCATGTGATATAAACAGAGATCGCAGATTTATTTATTTATTTATGTTTACTATCAACAATCCTGCAGTTATAACTATGAATTATGAATTGAAATTATGAATTATCGATAAATATTACAAAAAAAAAAAGCTAGCATATATTCAATGGTCATTTAGGTTTGTTGTGTGGATTGTCCACGCTATAAAAGGCAACCTTTCTCATAAAACATAAATCAAACCAATTAAATTCAATTTCTTCTATAGAGATAGAACTCATTGCTTCAGATAATTTGTTGTTTCGTTTTCGTCAACGTAAATGCCTTATTTATTAATTTTACTTAATTAATTTATTTATTAATTATTAAATCTATTGAATCTATTAAATCTATTGAATCTATTGAATCTATTGAATCTATTGAATCTATTAAATCTATTAAATCTATTAAATCAGATTTATTACTTTTCCGATCTTCGTTTGTGACGTTGATGACGTTGGTAACGCAATATATTAACGCAATAGATAATCGATTCTTACTTCTTTCATTCTTGTTGTACCAGTAACATTTAACAAAACAATTTCTGTCAAACCCTTATTTACGACAATATCATCGTAAGATTCTTTTTGAATTGATATATTCTTATGATTAACCATTAGTTAACGTTCATCATTCATTAATATCATTTTATTTTACCGAGTCCAAGAGTATCTATTTTTTTTTTTATCTGATCTTATTCATTAATATTCATGATTTTATTAAATGTATACACATGTGTTGCATTCATCCAATGTTAATTCATAATCATAGAAAATTTAACGTTATTTTAATTACTTTAATTACTTTACGTTTGTACATTCATATCTTTCTCCACAATCATCACTGCATAATTAATAATTAAAGAACCTTCTTTAACTTGTTTATCTCGTTTATTAGGAAAATCTGAATATCTCTCTATATTTATTTGTATGCTTCATCGTTATATATAACGTATACAGTGATTACAGTGATTACAGTGATTACAGTGATAGAAATTCGTCAATCTAATGCAAATTTAATAATTTATTATTTTAAAATGTGATCGATTATCTAATGCATGTGCCTAAAATCCACGATCAATTGATTTTCAATAATTCAATAATTGTTTAATTGATTCTCATTCTATCTATTTAATCCATTCTTTTAGACTCTTTTTAGATAATATAATGAACCAAAAATGGCAATTCTTTCTCCTTAATTACGCCCTTTTCTTATACTTGGTACATTAGTGTATTAATAAATGTATTATAAATGTATTATAAATGTATGATAAGTGTATGATAAGTGTATTATAAATGTATGATAAGTGTATTATAAATGTATTATAAATATACTATAAATGTATTATAAGTACAAGTGTATGATAAGTATAAGTGTATGATAAGTATAAGTGTATTATAAATAACACTAACTTATCAAATTTATTTATCTTCAAACTTACTTATCATCCCTATCATCCTTATCATCAAATTTCAGAATTTAAACTTATCATTATACTTACTTATCATTATATTTATTTATAACTAAACTTATTTATTAAAACTTAAGCCTACCATTAAATTTTATTTTTATTGTTCTCAAGATCGTGCGTTGACTCTCAACTTTCTTCCATTAATTATGATTATCCCACGTGATTTTCAAGTCACTCTCTAAATTATATATTTATATAACATGCACATGGTTTGTCTTACTTAGTTCACCGCCATAAAGTATATATAAATCTAATAAGAACGTTTTTACTGCTAGGGATGATCATGACTAGACAATTCGAGACTTGACTAGTTTGCGCTTTTGTATGAGCGAACTGACCGATTTTATTAATGGTTCCTAGGAATTCCATCCACTCAGCTCGCTTAGAATCAAAACTTGACCTGAGTCGACTTGTGTTGTGTTCATCCGAAATCCGAGTTACTATCAAATTTCTTCAAAGTACAACTTCAACAACTTACATTTACATTTAGAGTAACATTTGAAGTCTTGCATTTACATTTTAGAGTAACATTTAAAGTACTTGGAACATGTAAGATAAAATATGCACTTGTATGTACTTATTATGTACTTGAGATCTATCTCTTAAAAAATAATTGATTCGTTAAATTTATGCAGATATAATTGTATCATATTGCCACGCGTAAAAATGTACAAAAAACTTTCTTTTTTCGATGTAAATCATTTGCTAACAAATAATAACAAATAGAAGCAATTCATAATATATATATATATATATATATATGTATATATATGCATTTATTCGGAATACTATAGTAGCATTTATTATCTGAATAATTCGTATCTATTGATTTGTAATGCAGCATAATTTCTATTTATGATGTTTTTGTAGTTATTTTTTTCATTCATACATTATTATTGTTATTACATTCATACATTCATACGTTACTACTGTTATTACATTCATACATTCATACGTTACTACTGTTATTACATTCATACATTCATACGTTACTACTGTTTTTACATTCATACATTATTACTGTTATTACATTCATACATTATTACTGTTTTTACATTCACACATTGTTACTGTTTTTACATTCACACATTATTACCGTTTTTACATTCACACATTATTACATATTTTTACATTCCTACATTATTACAGTATGTAAAATGAGAAAAAAAAATACGAGTGAGATTTGCCATTACAAAAAAAGAGCAACATGGTAAGTAAATCGTCTGTAGTATGGTAATTAGTTTGTAGTATGGTAATTCGTTTGTACTATGGTAATTTATAAAATGTCCGATGTTTCTTTTTTTTTGCGAATTCGTTTGACATTAACTTATGAGGATGTATAAGGAAACTATTAGTAAGTAATATTAGTAATATAAGTTCTTTGTTTTATATGTCATACTGTATTGCGATGGAAACATTAAACCAATCTTTCGAATTTGAATATTTTTAGTATGTTTATTATAATTGATCTATTTGTAATATCATTAATAATATCAATAATATCATTAATATCGTTACAATGATGTCACTTTTATAAAACTTGCATTATCCTAAAAATTAGCGTTCACTTTTAGATCGTGACAAATGGATTCCTGAACTATGAATATTGCCTTAATTATGCATCGCTTGATTACATGCATTATTTTAAAATTTCATCCTCATTATATATATATGCTTGTATCTAGATTTTATTACGCCCAATGTTAACTTTTATTAGTTAATTCGCGTATTAACTATATTAGATATTGTGTAATACCTGATTCAAATTGTTAAAACCTGAATCCGCAGGAATTTATGTACGTTAATCTTTTGATTTAATATATATTTTATATTTTATTTTATTTTTTCTTTATCACTTCACTTAATTTTAGAAATCTTGTGTTTTATATAATTTTAGGAATCTTGTGTTTTATTACAACAATATTCAACCAATTACCTCTGCGTTAATTAAGTAATACTCTATCTATTATAGTGTGTAAATCATGTTATGAAACATATGTAACTTTACTCTTTGAATTTATACTGGCTAATTCTTTTTAAGATGTTAAAACCTTGATTTAAACGTAACGTGTCGAATTAATTATCATGTATGAAATCCTGCTCTTATTCTTTTCATTTAATGCTGCGAAATTACCCAAATTATTAATGCATACATCTTGCATATAATGAATGATGCCTTTTTGGGTTATTGTTAGTTCTTTTGATTGCTTACAAATTTTTACGTAATTTTTTGGCCCACTTATAACTCTTGGCCCCATGCAAATGGTATGATAAGTATCCCTGCATTGAAATTAAATACGCATGTCTTCAATTTTCCTTTCTGGGATTGAGAATAACGACAAAATCTATTTAGTGTCCTTGATTATTTTAGTTGTTCTTGCGTTTTTTTGGTTGGTTTGTATCACATCTATATTTGGGTACTTGTTATTTATGTCTGCATTAGTCAATGAAAGAAATACTGTCGTACTTACATATATACATACATTTATACTTACTTATATACATTTATACTTACTTATATACATATATACATACATTTATACGTACTTACTTATATACTTACATTTATACTTACTTATATACTTATATGCATACATTTGTACTTACTTATATACATACGTACTTACCTACCTATCTATCTATCTACGTATTAAATTCTAAACGCCATTTCTTTGCTAATCATATTCCCATTCCCACAGTTCTGGCTGTTGTACACCTATACTCCTTGGACCCCATGTTAGATTCCAACTACATAGCATCTTAATACATTTTAATACTGCCAAATTTTACAAACTACAAAGATCAATAATACGTACTTACTATTGTACTTGTTAGGATTTCGAAATAATTGAGTACAACCTTATTTAATTGTATAATAAATTTTAGCTTTTACGTATCAATTTGTATACGTATTTAACATTGATTATTATATACTGTATTCTATATACACTATATCGTTAATCTTCTTTTGGCTACTTGATTTTATATCTTTCAATATTAGTTAGTCGACGTTTCGTACGTATGCAGTTGATACAATTGCACTCTTATTTGTTAAATAAAACTTTTATACGTACGTATGTAACGTATGTAACGTTTGTAACGTTTGTAACGTTTGTAACGTATGTACATATGTTAAATGTTAAATTTATAAAAAAAAATTTTTTTATTTTTAACTTAAAATATATAATTGATTTTAGATTCAAATACTTATTTCTTAGTATTTAAAGATTCTTTATAACGTATATACGTATAAAGTTTATGTACTAGTTAAAAGAAAGTTAAAAATAATCCTAATTCTAATGTTAGTTAATCCTTTTAACTTAAATTATATATTGTTTATAATAAATGATTATTTTAATTTTATAATTAAGATATAGTAAATAATTGTTTTAATTTTATAATTAAAATTTATTTTTAATTTTCTTTTTAACCTAGTATACTAGTATACAATTCGTTAAATACCCCCCCCCCCTGGGTAGGGAACCTGGCATGATAATCATTAACATGTCAACTTTGGCATGTCAGGGTGGCATGCCACTTGCATGCAAAAGCATCGAAAGTTCATTATGTCATGCCGTTATTATAAATTTATTTTTATATAATCTGATTAATTTAATAATATTCAAAGAATATTGCTACTTTTGCCCAATTATATCGTAAAATCTTGTACAACCAAATTAATAGCGAAACTAATAATAATAATAAATCTAAAAAATTGTTAACAACAAAACATTTTACTATAGTCATATATTTTTAAATATAAAATAAAAGATTTTAAAATAAACTTTTATATATTGGTTGTTTTTTTCTTACTAAACTTTAATTTAAAACCTAGATTTTTTTTAAAAAATAGTTAAATAATATAGTAATAATAATAATTAAAGTTTGGATTCTGTAGTTTATTGTCAAATCTTTACTAACAAAATTAATAGCTTATGTTAAATTAAAGGTAAAACTAAACTTTGTTTCTATAATTTTAAAAAAAATTATAATTAAACACAAATATAAATTTAAAATATAAATTTTTAAAAAAGTTAATTATAAAAAATAAACATGTATAATAATATATTACAAAAAATTTAATTAAAAAGATTATATATTTAAGTTTTCAAAATAAAATAATATTAACATTTTTTGTAAATAATACTAATATTTTTATATTTAATTTATAAAATATTTATTTAAAAAATAATTAATAAAAAATATTAATCTTTCTTTTCTAATTATTGCAATTAGAATAAAAAGTAATTTAAAAAAGACAAAATAAACTTTATTAACTTTAAAAATAATAGCAAAATAAAGATTATTTCTAAAAAATATAAAATTTTTGTTTCAAAAGTTTACTAAAATAAAAAAATTAAATTAGTAACAAATTCTTTAATAAAAAACAAATAATAAAAATTAAAATAAATTATCTTTTAAAAAGAAAACTATAGTAACAAAAATTGATTAAAATGTTTTAATTAACTTAATGCAGTACAGTTTTTTAACTATAATGCAAAAATTATTCAAAGTATTATATATTAAAAATTCTTATTATCTTTTTATTTAGAAATTTTCAAGTAAACTTTTAATTTTTTAATTTTTTAGTTTTTTGTATTTAGTAACTTTATTATAAGTTTGCATTAAAGTCTAAGAAAAAATATATAATACTATCAGAAGTTTTTTAAATAACAAAACTTCCAATACTAATAGCCTAATATATGAGTTCTATAAACTTATAAAAAAATTATAATTTTAGTTCTATATAGCATTTTTAATTAAATACTAAACTCAAATCATGTTAATTTTATGATATAAGTGTTTAATTTTTCTAATATCTAAAAAAATAATAAACTTAAATAATGTTAACAACTAAAGATTCATATTTTTAATAAATAGTAATACCAAAATATTTATAAAAATTATAATTAACTAACTTAATTTTATTTAAATATTATAAAAAATTGTTTAAACTCATTTAAACAATATTAGTTTCTTTTTATTATTTAACAAAATGTTTTAACTAAATTAATTATAACTTTTTAAAGCTTATATTAAAGAATTAAACTTTGATGCCAAGTTTATTAGTATACTATATAGCTTTTTCTTTTATCAAAAAATTTATATTATTAAAGTTAATAGTATCTATAAATTATTTAAAATAAAAAAAAAAGTTAAACAAAAAAATATTTTTTACTACTGTTCTATATATTAGTTTTAAATTACTTATAAAAAATCTAAAAATACAATTGCAAAAAATTAAATTAAAAATTAATTTTAAAACTTTTATTTATATAAATAATATAATTATAAAAATTAGATCTTTTACAAACTAAAATAAAATATAATTTTTATTAAGTTTATATAAAACTATTTCTAATATAAAGATTAATAAAGTAAAAACAAAACTAATTTTATTTATTTTTATAATATAAAAAATAGTTTTTTAATAAAAAACAATTTATAAAATCTAAAAACAGAACACTATTACTATTTTAAATAATATTATTTTACAAATATTTAATTAAAAAAAGATCTTTATATTATAATTATTAACAAACCAAAAAAATTACTTTATACGTATATTCTCAAATAAAAATTTTTTTTAAAAAAAAATTTTAATTGCAAAATTATTTATTTTATTCAAAATCTGATATTAGTTTACTTGTTGTTTTTTAATAAAAAGCAAGCTGTAAAACTAAATCAAATTATATTTTTTTAAATTAAAATTATATTATAAATATTGTTTAAAATATTTTACTTTTTAACAACTAATAAACTTAGCTAAACTCAAGTCTTAATTACTAAAAATATATTAGATGCTTGTTTAATTTTAGTTTAAATAAAACTTTTTACTTTAAACTTAATATAAACAGTAAAGTTTCTCAAATTCAAATCAAATCAAATATTAGATTGATTTTTTTTTTTTCCTTCACTTAAGCAGTCTTGCTGGTCATCTTTATTATGTATTTTTGTATTATATACATACAAATTAGTTCATAAATTCTGGCCCAACATCCTGCAAGTGCTTCTGTGAGTCCCTATAAGTGATCTGCCTGCACTGACTGTCTAACTTCAAAAGAAATTAGAGTATGTCAGGGGCCACATCTGACTACCGCTCTACAATAAGATATTGCCAATCTGATAACATCTTCTTATAAAGAAGTAAACAAAAACAAAAAAACTTATATAAAAAAAAAACACAGAAGTATAGGGGCAGATGATAAAAGATACAAATACAAGAAATAAAAAGAGAGAAAGGGGAAAAGTGAAAAAAAAGAAAAGATATGTGTAACTCTTATTACATAACTATCAGATGGTCATAATTATAAGCCTATGTCAGGCTTTTAAAAATTATAAACTATACTAAATAGAAATAACTCTACTATTTTTCTATCTACTAGAATATTTAACAAAAAACCATGTAGGATAAAACTTTAACTTAAATGTAGAGAGTCAGCGTGGGGTACTGGTTAGTCTGGAGACAGTATTTTATAGGGTTTCAGCAGTTCAAGACACATGTATGAGTCATGTTTGCATTGCTGTATTGTTTATACAATTCCAATTAGGAAGTAATACTGCTGACTGTTTTAGTGTTTTATATGTTAATCTTTTGAAGATGGTAAACTGAATTGCCTACTTTTTACAAAATTTTCCTTAAAAAAAAAAGAGAAGGCACGAGGTGAACCAAACTATAGCTTTTGTGAATGCTTAACTCTTTTGAAAGTTTCTTGTAAGTTTTACAGTTGTATAGAACTAATATATCCAACACTATTGTTTACTTTATGAGAGACTTTCAGCTTTCACCAACCACTTCTTCTATAGTTCTAGAGCTTCTTTAAACTGTCATCACAAAGTGATAGCTTCTTTTTTATCTCTATTTCAATGCCCACTATGCATGCCTAGTGCTTCAGAGAAGTTTTCATAAAGTTTAATATATTAATTATATCAT
>CAJVQA010000757.1:0-30315 GCA_910591915.1 Cetraspora pellucida
TATGTTTCCACACTTTTTTTGGTAAGCAGTTTGGTAGTTATTGAAGTTGCAGTTTGATGAGATGTAGTATAAGGTCTAAATGTAGTAATTAGATATGTTGACACATATCTTTGTAGTGTTGTATATATGTTGCTTTGTCCTCAATAAGCATTGTTGACTAATAGGCTGTTATGTTGAGTTAGTAAATGGAATAGTTGTTGTAATTGTGATTGTGTAATGTCTAGTAATAAGTTATTGTTAATGATTTCAGAAATTGTTTCTGTAATAATACTAGTAAGATTTGTTGGATTAGGTCAAAGTAGCCAATGCAGTGGGTGTTTTGATGCCTGGCAAGTAATGCAGTTGTTGTGCTAAAAACTATTTGGGTATAGTTCATGAAGGCAATGTAGTGTTGGTAGAATATTAAGTAGTATTTTGATCTTGAATGATTTGCTTTGATTGAGTGAGAAATTGGTGTAGTTATTTGTTCATTTAGTATTGTTGTTAAGATATAATCATGTTATGTTTCAGTTAATTTGTGATGACAATGGAATAATGTTGCTCATATAGTGTTGTAATAACCATATAGCAATTATATGTGCATTGCAAATATTTTTAATAGCTCATCTAGTTGGTTGTTCAATTATATATTTACCATATTTTAAAGTGTATGAGGTATTATATAGATTATTGTATATAAAATCAAGATATGCAGTAGAGTTGTGATTTGTTGCTAGCTTATAAGCTTCATTGTTAAATATGTTGTTACTATATGCAAGTACTTTGTGAAAAGTAGCTATATGTTGATAGGATTAAATTAGGTTAAGTAGTGAATGCCAAATAGGCCAATATGAATAGAAATATTGTTTATATGCTGGAATTAGATAACTAGTAATTTTGCTGAATTTTGTAATGATTAATTGAAAGTTTGTATATATTTGTATATTGCTATTACATGGGCATGTACAAATAGCAGATAGTATTGTCATAAGTTCTGCTTTGTAAGATGATGGCCAGAGTTTAATATGAGAAGAGTATAAGTAATGTATTGTGTTATTGTGGATTTGATGTTCATAGAATATTGGTCAGTAGTAAGATTAGTAACTGATCTATCTGTGTAGAATATAAAGTTAGTGTTCCTCTTATTAAGGTTAGCAATTTCTTGAAGTTTAATAAAGAAAGAATTGACTTGAAATAGGTTAAATATAGGTGTATTGGTAAGTATAATAGTAGGTAATAATGGGATTGATAGAGGTAATCATGAAGCAATAAAATAAATAAGGTTTAAGTAGTTTGCATTTAGGTTGAGTTCTTTTGTATTGTTGTGTTTTTTCTGTCCTAGGAATTTTATTGCAGAATTAGCTGAGATGTTAAAAGTGCAGTAATTTTGAATTCTGTTTGAGTTGTATATGCATTCTTTGCATCATGTACAATTAATTAATGGTTGAAAGTAAATAAAGACTGATGTAAGAGAAGTCATGTTTGGTTAGCCAGTATGTAATTGAAATAGTATTGTTATTAGTATTGTATTTGCATGCTTTTCCAATAATTATTTCTTGATAGTTATAGTTAAAGGTAATTAGCCATGGTTTGAATTTAGAGTTATAGTGACCTGTTGTGAATAACAGAGAATTAGAGCTAGGAAGGTTTAGTGATGAGTTTATTTGTCTCATATGATTGTTTGTGATAATTTTGTTTTCTAGTATAATAAATCATTTGGGTTTTCTGCCAGTTGGAATTTGTCCTAGTTTGGGTAAGATGTGTGTCCAATCCAGAAGTGTGAAGTTATCGAATGATGTAAGTTGTTCAAGATATAAAATATATTTGTTACATAACTGTTTTTTGAAGTTGTTATAGTCAGAGTGTGTATGTAAAAGAGTTTCAATTGGAGTGTATAGGTATGTTAATGTGTAGAGTTGTATTAAGTAAGCAGAGATTGTGAACTGCATGTGTCTAAGAAGTTGGATTATTTGAAATGTTGTAGTATGTTTATTGGCTCTATCTATAAGAGGGTTGGGGTGTTGAAAGATGTTAATAGTTGACTAAAGGTTGTTTTGAAGTTGTTGTAGTCTTATTTGAGTAGTGACTTCAAGTAGGTCTAGGATCAAATTTAGTATATAAGACCCTTCTAGCAAAATTTTCAGAAACACTGAAATTACTTAAAATAGTTATGTGAAAATCACATGACCAAAATTTTGTAGCTTAAATTGTGCCATTTCTGCTGCATCCAAAAATCACATGACTTGGGCTGAAAATTTTAAACTCTGGCATATTTAATATAATTTATCAAAACTTTGCTATTCTAGATAATGTTTCTAAATTGTTTCAATATTAATTGCTTGCATTTTTAACTGATTCTATTATAGATTTAAATTTAGTATAAATTAAAATATAATTAATTGCAAAATTATATAAGAATTAAACCATCCCTAAACAGTATCTATTTTTATTAGACTAATGCTATAATTTTTTCTAAATAAAAAATTAATTAGTTATAACATGCTAATTATATATAAAACTTTGCATTTTTGAAATCTGTGACAGGTTAGCTAATAATATGATATACTATTTAGTAATATCAGTCAATTTTATTAAGAAATTTAAATAACGATATCTATGCATATTATAATATTAATTTCAATCTTACTATCACTACAAGTAAATAATACTGAAATATTTTAATCATTACATTTATACATTAGTTTGGTTGATTATTGAATTTAATTTATGAACTTTTTACATTTTTTTTTAGACTGAAATAAGTTTGAGAAGCTGTACTTTTATTTTCTTTGTAAAGCAGGAAATCTTTTACCTTACCTGAACTTTAATCTTTGTGCTACTCTTAACACAAGTTATTATTCTGAGAAAATTTTTATATATTTGTTGTAATTCTGTCTATAGTTGTTAGACAAGACTGTTTTTGGGAATAATGAAAGATGAAACCTAAATCTGGTGAAAGACAAAACTGACAAAACCCCTGATGAAAGACATAAAAGGTGAAAGTTGCAATAAAAGATAAGAAGACAAACTCTGGCATTACTCTATAAATCATGTCTTTTGAAAAGAATTCATCTTTCTTTTTAGATAATCCTAAATCTGCGATATAAGATTTGGTATTTTTATTATTATATTGGTCTTGCAAAATATTACCACTATGCAAAATCATGAATACAATATAACTTCTGTAAAATATTTCTAAGTATTTGTAATTTAGACTGCCATGTAAGTTTACTAAAATTGTTTGTTAATATTTACGAAGACTTCTATTGTCAGCATACTGAAATGCTATAAAGCATTTGTTTATTTCTGAATTTTGAGTTATTTTATATATTGCGAGCTGACTATAATTTAAATTACATGTCATAAGGCTTTCAAACTTAGAGTTTAAATTATTAGTTTAATAAATTAATTAATAAATTAACTATTAAATTAATTATAAAGCAGTAAATTAACTTACTTTCTTTAAAGAATCAGACAAGGTCTTGAGTGCAACAGTACTATTTGGTTCTTATGATATTTTATATAAATAGTTGTCAACATTAATTTTAATTCCTTTAATTTTTCATATGCCTACTAACCAGGTTGCAAAATATACTAAGCCAAATCCTCTATTGCCAATTTTTTCTTTATTAACTAATCTGTTATATGGAATCTACTCAATCATGCAGTCATATTCCCAGATTCTAAGCTGGAACTTTTTCATATAGAGGCCAATCTCCTTATTTCAACTTGTCCAGCTTGTTGTTTCTATATCAGGATCACATAATAGGCACCATGCTTTATTCGTGTTAGCTTCATTACAATGTGCACATTTACCATATTTAGAGTTGCTTCATAATCACAGTATATCGATATAATATATTTATTTTATTATTTCATCTGCTATGCTACTTTAAACTTTATGTTGAATGTAAATTGATTTTTTACTTACCAACTAAATTAATGCAAATGAAATAATAGTAATGGTAAATAAGTATTTATGCCCTTTATTTGTGAACTTGCTTTGCTGTTTTCAATTTCAATAATTAGTAAATGTTCTTTATGCTCACTTACTGAATGAATGATTAATATAAATAAAATGATTTAGAGGTATTACATAATAGTAATAGTAAATAAGTATCTATGATCTTGATTTGTGAACTTGCTTTTCTGTTCAAAATTTCAATGATTAATAAATGTACTTTAACTCATATACTGAATGAATGCTTAATTTGAATGAAATGATTTAAAGTGTAATACATAATAATAATAGTAAATAAGTATTTATGTTCTTGATTTGTGAACTAACTTTGCTGTTCAAAATTCTAATAATTAATAAATATTCTTTATACTCACATTCTGTATAAATGATTAATGCAAATAAAATGATTTAAAGGATATTATATAATAGTAATAGTAAATAAGTATTTATGTTCTTAATTTGTGAACTTGCTTTGTTGTTCAAAATTCTGATGATTAATAAATGTTCTTTATACTCACAAGTAAATGAATAGTTAATGTGAATAAAATTATTTAAAGGGTATTACATAATAGTTACTGCATAATAGTAATAGTAAATAAGTATTTATATTATTAATTTGTAAAATTGCTTTGCTGTTGTTAATTCCAATAATTAGTAAATGTTCTTTATACTTACTTACTAAATGAATAATTAATGTGAATGAAATGATTTGAAAGATGTTACATAATAGTAATAGTAAATAAGCATTTATTTCTTGATTTGTGAACTTGCTTTACTGTTCAAAATTTTAATAATTAATAAATGTTCTTTATACTCAAACTAAATTAATGCAAATGAAATGATTTGAATGGTATTATATAATAGTAATGATGAATAAGTATTTATGATCTTGATTTGTAAACATGCTTTTTTGTTCAAAATTCCAATATTAATAAATGTTCTTTATACTTACCAACTGAATGAATAATTAAGTAAATAAAATAATTTAAAGGATATTACATAATAGTTATTATATAATAGTAAAGATAAATAAGTATTTGTTTTCTTGATTTGTAAACTTGCTTTGCTGTTCAAAATTTCAATAATTAACAAATATTCTTTATATTCATTAACTAATTAATGCAAATGAAATAATTATATAATAGTAATGATAAATAAGTATTTATGTTCTTGATTCGTGAACTTGCTTTGTTGTTCAAAACTTTAATGATTAATAATGTTTTTTATACTTACAGACTAAATTAATACAAGCAATTAATTAATATTTATAAACTTAATTGTAATTAACTGATTTTTTTATACTTACTCTCTAATAAATAAATTTAATTATTAAAATTCTATAAAAATATTTTCAATTTTTAAATTACTAAAAATTGAAAAATTTACTTTTCAATTCATTTGTTAAACTTAATTACATTCTTTTTTACACCAATTTCATAATAGTAACAGAATGCAGTTTTCTAAATTCTATTTAAATTACCTGCCTTGGCTGATTTCAGATAATTTTTGAATGCTTTTTGCTTATTACCTTTATATAATTGTATTTTTATACAGTTCTCAGAGATCTTTTTTTTCTAAGACAAAAATGCTCTTTATTTATACTAAATAACTTTATTTATATTGGTAATTAATTTCTAATATAAATATAATATCCTCTTTATCTTAATTAAATTTAATACAGTAAAAGGTTGATATCTTATTTATCATATATGTAACAGAAATAGCATAAGTAATGGAAGTAATGAAAATAAAAAAGGTAACAAAAGTAATATTTCTGTTACTTTTCACTTAACTTAAATCAAATAGAGATTATCACTTCAATTCAGACACTCGTCCATTCACTAGCCAAATCTAACACCCTTTTTTGAAAGGTTACCTATTATTGATTACATGAGATTTTGGATTGTGAAGTGACTGAGTTGCATTTTTCTAAAAGTTTACAATAGCAAGCTTAATTTATTTAGCTTCAACAAAAAGCTTTACTTTGCTATATAAGAATTTTTTTTTTTTTTTTTTGGTATTAAGATGACCTCTTTGGTCTTTTGACTTTTATTAATCACTTATCAGTATTGTGGTTTAATGAACCACTACAGAAGAGCATACAATTGGTTACATATATAACTTTTCTATATTACCTATTTAAGAAGTCTGCCCGAAGGTTTCCTATCAATTGTCATATCTAACATCCTTGCTTGGGTGTTCCATTTTAAACCCTCTGAATCTGTAATCTGTGTTAACATCATTGATCATCTCTGATGTACCCTCAACCTTAGGACTAATTTATCTTTAAGGTAAACCCCCCAGAGCCTTCTATACCTATTTTTATAGCTGATCTAGGTATCACTATAGCAGAATCAACACTTGTGGTCAGGGCTAACCATTAAACCACTATGCCCTTGTAGAGTTCACTTAGACCCCAGCATTTACTTCATAGCATAACCCCAGTACTTTAGTATACTTCTGCCTTTTGTCCAGCCTTTTTACCAAACTTCCAATCTAGATAGTCTGTGTAGAACTATGACCAGTCTATCAGTATATTGGGTCAGTCTGATATTCTTTTCCTTTGGTTTGTTCTGGCAGCCTGGTTGGTGGTACCTTTGGAACCCCAACCTGAAGGTTCTTGCCTATCTGGCTACTATGACCAGGTACTACAACCTTGGTATTCATTTCCCTGAGCTAGCTTTTACAATAGAGTCATCAAAGATCCAGCTATCTCTCTACTCAGATCTTTCCAAATGGACTTATTGTTACCTAATTTTAACAGATTTACATGGTCACAAGAACTTATCTAGTGTTTGCACTGCCCGCTTTGTCAGTTTGCATTCTTCTGTGTAATGCTATACTTACACAGATGCCCCATAACCTGCCAGTCATGCTGGTGCAACTGCTATTACAAGTATCCTAACCCAACCATTAGTAACAGTTGCCATAATACAAATATTACATAGGTGATTATTCAAATTTCACTGTCAATAGGATTTGAACATCCAACCTACCACTTGAGGGGTTGACAACCTGACCAATTCACTAGGTCGCCACATTCCAAGAATTTTATTTATTTAAGTTAAAATTATCTAAAATACTATTAATTTTAGTTACATAAACAATTTATAGTTTATTAGATATGACTTTAATAGTGAAAATAGAATTTTTTTATTATCTATGATACTTTAAAATATGATGTTATTTTGTATAATGCAAATAAGAAATTAAGTTTTTTAAATTAAATATAGTAAGCTTATTAGTAATATCTGATGAAATAATAAAATCTAACAAAACTATAAGTTTTATTAATAAATAAAACTTAACAAAACTTATAGTTTCATTAGATTTCATTATCATTTTAAAATCTATTTTGTATAAAACAAAAATGTTGTCATTTTTTGAATCATTACAGAATATTTTATTTGATAAAGAATAATGTATAAAATTTTTATTTCAAAATGAAATTCTTTATAAACAACCCACTTGTAGTGAGTGTAATAGTTCTATGGAATATTATAGCAAATAATTTAGATGTACTAAAAAAAAGTATAGAAAGTCTGTATCAATATTCAAGGATTTTTTTTTTTACAGAAATAGATTAAAAACAAATGAAGTTCTCTTAATTGGTTATTTTTGGTTAGCAGGCACATCTTATAATTTTATTGTAAATATAACAGGCCATTCTACAAGCACAATTACTGATCATATAGGATATTATAGATCATTGGTTAGTTTCAATATTGAAGAAATATATGATAAAATTGATGGATCCAACATAGTAGTTAAAATAGACAAATCAAAGTTTGGGTTATGAAAGTATAATTGAAGTCACAAAGTTGAAGGTGCCTGGGTATTTGGTGAAGTAAAACATACAGAAGAAAGAAGATTATTTGCTAAAATTGTTAAAAATCATACTGCTGAAACATTACTTAATGCAATACAAGAATATATTCATCCAGATTCTATTATTTATTCAGATATGTGAAAAGGCTATTTTAACATTCATAATATTCTTAATATGAATTATTTCACTGTTAATCATAGCCAAAATTTTGTTGATCCTATAACCAGTATTTATACAAATACTATAGAAGGTACATAGAATGGATTTAAACTTCATATACCATCATGAAACTGTACTGCATCAGAACTTTCAAACCATTTATTTAAGTTTATTTGGCATTGTCAAAATCAAGATCATCTTTGGGAAGTTTATTAGCTTGTATGAAAGAGACTAAATATGAATAATAACTATTTTATTATTATATTTATGTTGAGCTCTATATTCTTATAAAAATTATTTTGTAAAAATAAAATATATGTATATATAAATAGTTGCTAATAATTTATTATAGAAAATTAATAACAATATCATTTGGCTTTGATAACCTTGTATATGTATAAATTTATATGTAAAGTCCAAACATGATTTCTAACTTGATTTATATATATACCAGAAAGTTTATAGCTTAATGATAGAATAACTGGTATGCATTCACTAAATCTAATATCTGATTGGTCAGTGTGATTATATTTGCTAGATTTTTATATTATATCACATTATATATTGCATAAGCTCAATTTTTTTTTTATAATAATAATAGTTGGTTCTAGTAAGTTATTGTTAATTATATATTACCAACAATAATAAAATAGCTGCATGACATAGTCATGCTAGAAACCAGGAACAAAAACAAATATAGTAGTTAACAAATAGTCCAAGTAATGTACAAGTAAGAACTAATCTAGCATCTCATTAATATTGTTATCAGATGAAACAGTGAGTTAGTCACTCTATAACCCAAATTCTCATGTAACCTATAGTTGGCTTAGTTGTAAAGAGGCATTTAGATTTGGTCAGTAGTCTGGTTTCATAGGTAAGTATTCTTCTTTCTTGTCATGTCTTTTTCTATCTTGAACTTTTACTAACTCTATTCTCAATTACCTCACTACTTCGAGTAATTGAACACAATATATAACCTTACTATCTCCTGTTCTTCAGGATAATGAAATGATACAACCATAGCTGATTCTGGTATTTTAGAATACAACAGCTAGACAGGAAGGTAACGATACTTTTGGAATAGAACAAGAATCAGGTTTTTATAGTCTAGGAATCTAGTGATTAGTTAATGTAACAAGGAAGACATTTATGTATTTATTATAATATAAGGAATCAGTTATTATTTTAATAAAGCAATGTTCTGATAGGTCTTTTTCATTCTAAGGCCTTCACAGTCTTTATTTATATTATATATACTGTAGTTTAAAATTTTCATCCCAAGTCATGTGATTTTTAGATATGGCAGAAATGACACAATTTAAGCCACAAAATTTTGGGCATGTGATTTTTATGTAACTATTTAAGTAATTTTGATGTTTCTAAAAATTTTGCTGGAAGGGTCTCATATACTAAATTTGATCCACAATAGTAATACTGCAATTAGAAATATTTGTAAAGGTTAGGGTATACAGACATTAATAGAATTCTTAAAAATAAAAATACTTTATAGATAATAAAGATAGTTAACTTAATTAGAACAAAGAACATATAGGTAAAGTGGTTCAAAGTAAAAAGTTATAGTAAAAACAACTGGAATAATAAAACTAATAGTCTTGCAATGAAAAAAATATTAAAAAAATAATACATATAGAAAAAGTTAGTTACAAAGAAATAGAGTATTGTCTAGAATAGAAAAACAAATAAATAAATATATTAGCAAGACTTTTTTGCAAACTGATAGCAAATGCCAGGCTAGGTATAAAGTAAAGAGAAATAGCAGCAATCAAAAACCTAAAACCAGTAACAGAAATAATAATATATAATTGAACATACTTTTAAAGAAAGTTGAAATCAACTAAAGAAGTACATTGCATGACAAAAAAAGGCAGTACAAGAAGAAGTGCATTTATAAAATATATATTGAATAAACTTCTAACTTTAAAGAAACTCAATAAAAAAAAACTAGATATATATATAATGACAGAATGCCAGGTCTGTTAAGACAAAATCAAGAGCATCTGGCATTATGCATAAAACAAACAAACTTTCTAAGAAAAATACAGAAAGTATTGATTGCAACAGCATAAAAAAAATTAAAAAAAGAAAAAAAAGATTAAGCTTTGTCTTATATATTATATATAACACTTTTTAAAATAACAGAAATAAAAAAGTAGAAATGAGAAAAGCACTAATCAAGAATCTAATTTTAAAAACAATTCAAAACAGTTTAACAAAACTTTTGAACTTATAAACAAAACAGTGATTTATAAACACAGTAGCAGAAACAGCTTAAAATACTTTCTATAAACAAGTTTAAAGAATATAATTTGAAAAGGTTATGAAATAAGAAAAAGAAATAGAAATAACTAGCAGAACAAAAAAAGAAAACCAAGAAAGAAGAAGAATCCAAACAAAAAGAAGAAGACTAATCAGCAAAAAATAGAAGAAAAAAAAAAAAAAAGCTAAAGAAAAAAAAATTTAAGAATGAAATAAGAAAGACAATATTAAGACTTATCATAAAAAGAAGAAGACTCTTTTATTATAAACTTTAAGTAGTCAGACAAGTAATTTACTTTTATTTAAAGTAATACAGCAGATTGCACTTAGGTGCCATTAGAATAGTTAAGTAATGCTAGACTTGGTTATTAGATATATCTATATAATTGTATATATAAATTCAAGAACTTAATAATATACTAGTATAACTGCCTAAGATTAAAAAAAAAATAAATAAATAAAAAAAGCAATAAGACTATATGCATAATATTTTTTAAAAAAATGTTTACAGAGATTTATGAAGCATTGAACTATTTAAGTGCACTCCAACTCTTAGCACAGTATTTTAACTACTTAAAGATTTCTCATATATAAAAAGTACCTAGCTTAAACTTCATCTTACAAGTAAATACAGTTTTTATTTTAGTTAAGAGTATTTAGTTTTTAGAAAATAGTTATAGTTTATAAAAATACGAAAATATTGTAGTAAGTAGCAATCATAAAATAAAGTTTTTGCAGCTGTAAAAGCTAAGCTTCAAACAGTGAGTGCCTTAGTAGAAGACAAATACTCATTTTCAGAGACCATCCTACCACATAACTCTGAGAATTACAATATAAATTCCAAAAAAATTAATTACAAACCCTCACATACCTACAACTCTAAAGTTTGTTACAACAAATTTCTTGTATACTTCAATCTATCTCTAATCCTACAAGACCAAACTATTGGTTCTTTCCTCCAACACCTTCAATAACATAATCTTACACATTACACTATCTTTTCTATTAATGCTAACATTAGTGAAGCCTATATCTATCTACTCTCCAAATCACACTTATTACCAAAACATACTTTTATTAGTCAAAAGCTCCTACACCAGTACCTCGACACCTTTCTTAAATCTCAAACACACAAAACACTTAATCTCAACATTGCTACCTACAATATTTAAGGTTTTAATGATATAAAAAAGAAACTTTTATTAGAAGAATATTGTCTTCAAAACATTTTACAAATAATGTACTTAACTGAAACCAAAATAGCAAAAACTAAAAACAAAAAATTCTACAACAACCAACATTTACTTACTACTGGTCAAACAGCTCTACATCTAAAGAGGGTACATGCATCCTAATCTGTAATAACTTGCAACCACATATTCACAATATACTTAATTACTCAGAAGGAGCTATTGCAATAGATTTGTTCTTCAAACATAACTACAAGTTCAGAATCATCTCAACTTACTTCTCATCTACCAACAACCTAACATGATAACAAATGCAATCAATTATTATTACATGAATACAACAAGCCTTATAGCAACAATTACACATCATTGTCTTTGGTAATTTTAACTTAACTACTCTAACTACTATCTCTAATGCAACCAAATATCAACTTCTTAACTATCTTCATAGTACAAATATGTATTACCTGGTTAGTCATACTAACAACACTGATATTACTTAGCAAAATAGTATATATCAAAGCAGAATTGACTACATATGGGTCAGTAGACATATAGTCTCTTTTCTTAACAAATTTTATCTAGATGATTTATCAAAAGCTACTAATAGTGATCATCAAATCTTAATATCACAATGGACATTTTCTTTCACACTTAAATCTAGACAAAAAAACAAATACACAAGAAGAACTTTCAACTACCAAGCAATAACAAAAGAGAAATAGAAACAATTTACTAATCAATTGACACTAATATGCAAAACAACAACATTAACTCAATTATACTAGAAACAGACACATTAGAAAAACTTTGGCACAAAATATACATATCTGTTATAAATGCTACTCTCTAACATATACCTAACAAAAAATACATTATAAAACACTCTTTTTACACCTTTTCACTCAAAGCAACAGCTCTTCATAAAGACCTCAAACAAATTGGTAGCATTATCAACAATGTTAAAAATTTATTCAAACACCACCAACTAATCACTAATACTATCATTGACCAAATTCATAATATTAACCAAAAACATGATTTTAACATACCAAACCCTTTTTCAGACTCCTAATTATTACCACAATGGATCTTTTAAATAAAACAATTATAGAAGGCTATATATTATGCTAGAAGCTTAGAAAACTCTCAACACCTTCATCAATATATTAATAAAGCAATTGATAACAAATGCAAATGACTACTAACTCAACTAACTAAAATGATTAATAGCATCCTTAATCAACATATTGATCCAGTAATTCTTTATAACATCAAAACAGAAAATGAAGTCATAACTAACCTTCCAACTATACTTTTACATGTAAAACAATACTTCTACCAATAGACAAAATACCAACCTTATCAAATTAAGACATTTAACTTGCACTGAACTAATGAATACTAACCTAAAACCTCTATTAATATGAACTGGTACATTCCACTTTTACAACCAATTACTATAGAAGAAGTTCTACATACTATTAAACAACTGCCTAACAACAAAGCATGTAGACCTCTTGAAATAAGTTATAAAATGTTTAAACATTGTAAACCACACATGCTATATGCAATTACACATCTACTTAACAAATATCTTAATACAAACAATATTCTTAAACAATAGAAAAACAGTAGAATCTACCCAATATCAAAAAAGCCAAACTTTAATAGAAACCTTAACAACACATGTCTTATCAGCTTGATAAAACATACCAAAAAACTATATACAAAAATACTAACAAACAGACTTTCATCTATTCTATCAAAACATTCAATACTTAACCTCTACAACTATGTTGCACTGCCTAGCAACAGTACAAATACTTCTATATATATACTTAACAACTTTATCAAAGATGCAACATGCAACAAAAAACCACTCTGGCTCTTATCACAAGATATAAGCAAAGCTTATGACTCTGTTAACATCACTCTTCTGGAAAAAGCCTTACACAGAATCAAACTTCCTTCATCCATTGTCCTTACAATTATCAACTTACTATCTTCATGCACTAATCAAGTTATTACCAACTTAGGTCTAACACTCACAAATGCAGTAGAAGATGGAATTGACCAAGGAGAAACCATCACTTCTCTTCTATGAAGAATATACTATGACCCATTAATCCACTATATTCATACAAAATCAAAGAATACACTACTGCCTTAACAAGAATAATCTCATCATTTTCTCTTAAACACTAACAAATACAAGCTAATACCTCTACTCTTGCCTATATAGATAATACACTGTGGATTGCAGACTCTTAACAACAACTCCAAAACATTCTTAACACAGCTTCAATATTTTACCAAATGGCTAACATCAAAGTTAACCCAAACAAATTTACCTTAATATCCAATATAAAACTTATATCTACATTCAAATTTATAAATACTACTATACAAACACAGCCTTACAATACATCTTTAAAGTTTTTAGGATGCTGGTATATAGCAACTAATACACAATCCATCATATCCAAAATAATTGTACAAGAAACATTAGGACTAACTAACATTATACAAACTAAACAAATAACAGATAAACAAACTAGTTATGTTATTATACCTATTTTTGAATATCGAATATATAATATAGTCATACCTCACAACATATATAACAAGATTCTGTCAAAATACCTTACTGTAGCCAAACACAAATCCAAACTTCTAGTCACTACTTCCAATAGTATGATGCTTAATTACAACAAATATGGAATTAAGAATATATGGAACATACAGCTACAATATCATATCAGCAATTTTCTTCTTCGACTAAACAAAACAGGTAGTTAATATTAGCCATTCTTTAACTTCTAATGTTATCTCTTTTTCTGACCAATCTTGTGTCTTATTTGTTTGTACCTATCCTATTCTTATGTTTTTAACTGTTATTTCTTCTTTACTCTTTATTTTTGCTATATTATCTGTATATATCATATATTTGTCTTTATTTTTTAACATGTTTTTTTTAAAATTTCTACTACTTCTTTAGTAATGTTTTTCTTTAGCTTTTGCTTTTTAATTAACTCAATTTCTATACATTCTAGCATTTTAAGTTTTATTAAATTTTGTTTACTTTTTTTGGCTTTCTTACTCTATTGTACTCATTAATTAATTTGTAGTTGTTTTAATTATATTATTGTTGTTTCTTTTTTTGCATAACCCTTGCATCTGCTGATTTTAGTTGTTAAATTATTTTTTAGATCTTGCATTTGTCAGTGTTCTATTAGTATTTTCTTCTTTTTCTTTTGAATTATTTTTTCTAATTGTCTAATATCTTTTGCACTATATATTACTAATTTTCTCTTTCTTCTGTTCTTTGATAGACTTTTATATTTAATTTTTATCACTTGTGCATTATGTTTATCTGTCTTAAAGCATTCTTTAATATTACTGCTTTTTAATCTATTAAGCATTTTCTTTTCTATTGTTTTGAACCATTTTGCTTTTTTACTTCTACTCAATTGTTCTTAGTAACTTTTAAATTGCTAACATGTTGTTAGCCTTTTACCTCTTATGTTAAGCAACTAGTTTAAATATATTAGTTCAGTTTTACTTATCTTGGCTCTACTTCTTTTCTGTAGTTGCATTTCTACTAGTTTACTTATTGTTAGACTATAACCACTTATTGTTTAAAGCTTATTTTCTGTATTAATATTTATTTACAGCTCTCTTATTTTAACTATTATCAAGTAGACTAAATTGTTTTTCTAGCATAACTTATTTTCTAGCAGTTTCTCTAATTTCTATATATCTTCTGTTAATTCTGCTCTTTGGCAATCTTGTGTTATTCTTAACTTCATTAATTGTCTTAGTTTATCTTTTTTGTTTAGTTTTGCTATCGAACCATCTATTTGCTTTATTGTTAGCTCTTGTTGCAAGGTTCTACAACTGTTAATGTCCTTGTGTTCTATTATACAATTCTCTAATATTCTTAGTAGATTGCTTTTCTGTTTTGCTAAATATATTATTGGCTGGTATATTTTATTTATTCTCTTTTCTGACAACTTCATTAGTTGTAGCATATAGCTTAGCTTTAGTATTATTACTATATTATTTATATATACAATCTGGCTTATTGTTATTTTTTTATACTTGAGGTTTTTTTTTATTTGGCTTATTATTTCTTTTGCTTTTTTTTTATTAAAACTTTTCACATTCTGTTATTTAACCAGATTTCTAAAGAATGAACTATCTTATTTCTTGACTTTTTTATTATCTTGCTACTTTTAAATATTATCTCTCTTTTCTTTTTTGTAATTTTTTTATTTATTATTATTAGTTTTGATTTAGATTTATTTATCTTTATATTATTCATTTTGAAAAACTCTTCTGTTACTTTTAAGATTTTTAATAGCTGTTCTTTGTTGCTTACAATTTATGTTGTATTATCTGTATATGCAATTGCTACTTAATAGTAGCTTATAATATTATACAATAGATTCTTTCTCTGGTTTTTTGTTCTACTATATATCTTAGCCTTTTATCTTTCTGCATCTTTTCTAATAACAGGTCATAGAAGAGGCATCATATTAGTGATAATATTATTTTACCTTGATCTATTCAATCTCTTGTTATTATTTCTTTTGTTAGGCCATAAGCTATATTTATTTTAAGTTGTTTTTTATAAAAGAGATTTATAATATACTTAATTGTCTTAGGTATATTGACTTTTTGCAGAGCTAGTTTAAGACTTTTGAGTAAAACTGAGTCAAATGCTTTCTTTATATTTTGCAGAAGTATCTACAACTCTTTGTTCTTTTTTCTTGACTCTTTCATTATCATGTTTAGGATATGTACAGATTGTTCTAAGTTTCTTGAAAGGCTTGCATAATTTAATTCTTTGAGTATTATATTCTCTACAAATATTTTGCTAAGTTTTTTTGTTATTAATTTTGTTACAATCTTTTTAAATGTTTTAATTAGCTCTATAGATTAAATATTATTTAAACTATATTCTTATTCTATATCTTTTGGCATTAAATATACTTGTGCTATCTTCTATTTTATAAATATTTCTCCTATTTTTAAACATAAATCTTATAGACTCTAAACACCTTTTGTGCTTTATTTCCTGCTCTTTTAATTGTGTAACTTATTTTTAATATTTCAAAAACTAATTTTGTTTTGAGCTCTTTAATTATTTTATTTAACTCTTCTTTTTTGATCTTCTTTTCAATTTTATCATATTATTCCTTTTTAATATAATCTTGTGGTTTATAAATTTCTTTTTAACTTTTTGACATTTCTTCTAACTTGGTATTTCTTTCTTTAAATTGCTTTTTATAATGCTCTGCTATAGTTTCTTTAACTTGTTTTGATTTTGTTACTAGTTTTGTTATTTTTTCTTTCTGTTTAATCAATTTATCAAGCATTATCTTTTTTCCTTGATCTATTTTAATCATTTTATATTTTTTATCTATGTTTTCTTTTATTTGTCTTCTTTGTTCTTGTTTCTATTCTTTTTCTTTTTCTTTTGAAGAATTTTTTGCCAATCCTTTATGTTATCTATCTAGACATTAGACTATTTTCTTTAAATTTTTGGTAATCTTGCACCTATTTTCTTATTTTGCATCTTAAATTTCTTATTTAACTCACTTCTTTTTGCTTCTGTAACCTTTGTTTTTTTTTTGTTTTTGTATATTTAATTAATCTTCAAAACTTTATAATAGTTTTTTCTTAGTTTTGCTTTTTCTAACTATGTCTTCTGTTCATTGTTGTGTTGTAAACTTTTTTTTTTAAGTATATGCTTGTTTGCTACTGTTATAATTGCCTTTTCTATTAAGTTTTATATATTGTTCATCTTTTGTATTTTTTTTTTTACTTTTTGTTCTATTATAATGATATATTGTTCTTAATTGATTTCTTTTTTTGACTTCTGCTTTACTGTTTTTTGGTATTATATGTTTTATCTATATTTCTGCTATTACTATTTTGTGATTACTTTCAGTGATTTCTTCTATGTTTTCTATTTTAGTCCTTTGTAGACCTGATACAAGTTCTTTTAATATTTATATATAGTCAATTCTTGTTGCTGCTTCTGAATTTAACTATATGTATCTTTGTTCTATTGAGTACATTTCTTTGTATATGTTATAGAAGTTTTGTTGTTTAATTTAGTTAAATATTAACAGTCTTTTATAATTTGTCACTTATAAATTTTGTCTATCTAGTACATTGTTTATAGTATAGTTAAAGTTATCTATAATAACAATTTGTGTTTGTTTTTCCTTTTTTATAACAATTTCTACTATTTTTTACTAAATGCTTCTTTCTAATTTTTTGTTATTTAGTAGTATATACACTCCTATTACTATTAACTTTATTTGTTTAAAGTATAATATAAACTTTATTATATACTCATTGATCTTTTTAACTGTGCCTACATGCTTTTTTCATTGTTTTTTTATTAAAATTCTTATGCCTGATTCTTTTTTTTGTTCTCTTTTGTGCTGCTCTAATATCTAATATATCTTTTTATTACTTTGTATGTTAAAAATTTCTCTTTTTCTTTCTGTAAGATTTGTTTTTATAATTCTTAATATTATAATTTTCTCTTTTTTTGTCTAGCCAAGCAAATTTTCAAGCTTCCACCCATTGTTTTTAATTTATTAATATTATGGCATGCAATTTTTATTTTTTTTCTCTTTTTTTTTAGTTTTCTTTTAGTTAAGTCTGTTTTATTCTATGTTTGCTATTTTTTTTTTCTGCTTTCTTTTTTATTTGACAAGAAGATATCTTTCTTTTCTTAAACACTTATCTTTTTTTTTGCAAAATTTTTTTAGCTTCTTGTTTATTCTTATTACTTCAACTGTAATGCCTTTAGGATTGATTAGCTGTACTCTTCTATGCCACCTTTCTTGCCTTCTATAGTCTTTCTAACCTTTCTCAAATTCAACTTAAAATTTTTTTTACATATATATTTTTTATCTAAGTTTTGTGTTTAATTGTTTCTTTTTTTCAGCCATTCTCTTTTTTTTTTATTATGTTTTTATACTTAGTTTAGCTTTCTAAGTTTTGGCTTTAAGTGTCTTTCCTTTCTCTTGCTTTTTAATTTGTAGTTCTGAATTCTTTTTCTTTTCTGACTTTGCTTATTCATGCTTTTTTTTCTTTGCTTCTATTTTCTTCTATAATGGAGTTTTTACTGAATCTGTTCAACTTTTTTTTTTCTTCTTTTAGGCTTTCTTTTATTCTTACTTCTTTTTTTTCTTTATTTACTCAGTATACTTGAAAATTGTTAAACATAATTGGTTTTAATTATGCTGCTTTCATATCTTTCTTATGATTATTGCAGTTCTTTTTTGGTTTTCATTTCTGTTTAACAGAATATAAACTGATTTTACTCCTTTACTTCTCAAACTTTATATAATAATAAGACTTTAAAGCATTTTCTAGTAATTTATTATTAACTGGTATAGCCTATAGGGTGTCTTCTTTATCTGCATTTTCTATTTGCACTACTGCTAAGGCTTTGTATTTAAATTTTTTGATTTTTACTATATAGGCTTTTTTATATTGTTTGCAAATATACTCTAGCTTTTTTTTGTTTATATCTATCAGTAAATTTCATATTGTTATGCAGTTTTTATTTTTATAGTTTTCTTCTGTTTTATATTAGTTTTTATACACCTTGGCTTTATTTTTTTCTTTTCTTGTTTTTTTTTTTCTATTCTTAATGTATTATTTCTTTCTTATTAAATTTCTCTGTCATCTTTTTTATAATTTTTTTTTGTTTTTTTTTTCTTCTAGTAACATTTTATACCAATCACTTTCTTTTTTGCTAATTTTTTATATAGCTTCTTCTCTGTTATAGTCATAGTCAAAATCTGCTTTTATCTATAAGTTTTCTCTCTTAAACACTTTCTTGATATCTTTGACATATTTATTGTTCTTTAGTAACTATCTAATAAACTTTATATACTCTTTGCTTGTTTCTTCTGGCATATTATGTACTGGTATGTTGGCAAGTAGGCTATTGTTTTGATTGCAACTTTTTTTGCTTAGTTCCTACATGCTTTTCTCTAATAGTAGTTTTACTATATTGATTTTTCTTTTAATTTCTTGTTCTATTTTTTTTTGTCTCTCTATTTCTTCTGTTGTTGCAGTGTATTTTAATTTTCTTTTGTTTACTCTGTATTTTTTTGTCTATATTTTTTTGTTTCTTCTTATTTCTGTTAATTTTGTCTTATTTCTATTCTGCTAATATTATTAAAACTTACCTTTGTTACCTCTTTTTGTTGATTTTTTTTGCTGCTTTTTTGCATTTTTTCTTTGTATTGTTTCTTTTTTTCTAATTTCTTTTTTGGTATCAAGTTTTGTCTAATGCTTTTAATCTTTTCTGTTTTTGTAATTTGGTGTTCTTTTTTTGATTTATCTTGTATTTGTTTCAGAATAGGTTCTACTATTATTATATAATTGCTTTGCTTTATTATGCTTAACTTTTTTCTGATTGCTTTTCCTCTGCTCTTTCTATAAGTTTTCTTGTTATTCTCAGTAAAGTGACCTCATCTGAATTTTGTTCTGTTAGTATAACAATAATTTTGTCTTCTTTGCTAGATGTTATATATGTTTATCTGCTTGTTTAAGAAACATATCATTGTGTATACTATTAATAACCCAGTATGCTCTTTTGATATATGTTATCATTAAACTGTTAACACATTCTTCTGTTATATTCATATTTTCTAATTTATATTAAGCATATGTTTGTTTTATTTATTTAACATGTGATTGATTTGTTTGTTTGTTTACATTCTTGTAATCAAAACAGATTTGTAATACAAAGTTAGTGCCAATTCTTCAAATATAAAACAAATTATTTATTTTCCAAAAATTTTCTTTAAATTTTTGAGTTTTCTTTGCCTTTTTTTTGCTGTATTTCTTGTATTTAGCTGTTTTTTTCTTTTTTTATACCTTTATTGAATGCTTTTTTTATTATTTAGATCTGTTACAAAGATTTAAATAGTTTCTTTTATGTAAACTTAGCTTTTTTTTTTACCAATTTTGTATTTAAATAATTAGTAGAAAGAGTAACAATTGATTGCTTTTTTTATTGTATTTTATATACAATTTATTTTGTTTATATCTTTTCTTTTATTTTGCTTTTTCTTTTAAATATTTTTTAAATTTTCTTTTATTTTTAATTATTTTTGCAATTTCTATATATAATTTTTCTAGTTTTCTATTTTTGCTTGATTATATAGATATAATGTTCTTAACTACCTTCTTTTTAATCTTTATTTCGCTATTTTTGTTATTATATGCTTAATCTATATTTTGCTATTATTATTTTATAACTACTTTCTATAATTTTTTTTATTTCTTAATTTTTGTCTTTTGTAGACCCAAAGCCAGTTTATTTAATATTTATATATAGTTGATTCTTGTTGTTATTTCTTTACTTAATTATATAGAGAAGAGTCAATAGAAAAGAGACAAATCATTTTTAGTAAAATTTTTTTAATTTTTAAATTTAAATAACTCAACAACGATTTAATTAAATCTGCTAAAAAATTTTTATTTTAATCTTGAAATTATATAGAATTAAAATAAAAAAAATTATCAAATTTAATAAAATAGTTGTTGAGATATTTAAGCTTAAAGTTAAGAAAACTTTTACTTAGAAAAAATTTGTCTTTTTTCTATTAACTTCCCTCTATATATATATTTAACTTGTTGAATGCATATCTCTGTATATATTAATGAAGTTTTGTTTTGTTATTTAATTAAAGATTAGTAGTTTTTTAAAATTTGCTAGTTGTGATATTGTCTGTCTAGTATGTTATTTGCTATATAATTAAAGTTATTTATAATAACAATTTGTGTTTGCCTTTTTTTAAAAAAACTATTTTTATAATCTTCTGTTAAATATTTTTTTTATTATTTTCTTATTTAGCAATATATAGACTTTTATTACTATTAGCTTCAATTATTTAAAATATAATATAATTTTTATTATATACTTGCTTATCTTTTTAGCTATATTTAAATATTTTTTTATTATTCTTCTACTAAAATTTTTATGTCTGATTTTTTTTTATCTTTTGCTACATTTGTTCAGTATTTCATATATTTTTTTTATAGCATATATTAAAAATCTTAATTTTCTTTCTATGAGATTTGTTTTTATAATTTCTAATATTATAATTTTTTTTACCTGCTTACACAGATCAAATAAAGCCATATTGGCATATATGTAGCTAGACAAAAATTGAATATATATCAGAAACTAATATTTTACTAATATTTATATACTAAAATCAGTAAAATATCAAAAGTATAATAAATATATTAGTAATCTGATATTAATCTGATAAATCTAAAAACTATAGGCAATATATTAGTAGAATATTAAAAATTTACTATCTTATAAAAAAGATAATATTTAAATATATTTGAAATAATCTTAAAGACTCATTAGAATTAAATATATCTTGTAATTTTAGCAAATATTAAAAGACTATCAGCATTTCAATAAATATATTAGACAATTTAAATTAATACATTAAGTCTTGTGAATAATGTTTATATATGTAGTTATTTTAGAAAACTATCAGTATTATAATAGTTCTATTAGTACTTTGAAAGAATATTAGAATTTTTAAAATTTATAACTTGTCAAAATTATCTGATAAAACTATTATTTTATCTATAAATCTATTTATTCTTTTTATATAATAATTAAATATGAAACTTTCTACTAACAGAAATAATTAACATATATTTTTGCTAATTTTTTTTTTGATTTTGATGGTTCTAAAAATAAATCAACCTAAAATATTATGGACTAAGATTATACAATCCTTACTTATATTATAAAACTTTTTATTCTATAGCTCAACATTACAGATATTATCAGTTTGGCAATAATATCTAGTTCTTTAGTCATTAACAGCTTGATACTATTGTACAAAGGCTAAAATATGCATTTTTTAACTATCTAGTAAATATACTGAATGCTCAAAATAATATTGAATGATTCTCAGATATATATTGACAGTATTATCATTCAATATGAATTTTGCAAGTATTTTAGCTAACTTTATATATCTTTTTGAAAAAGTAGACCCAAATACTTTGTTACCAATTTTTATTCTTTTATAAATTATAACATTTAGTAATATTATTATAGTAGCTAAGAATCTGATATATGCTTTGGCCAATAAGACCAAATTATAATAATATGCATTATTGTAATAATCTATTAACAATAATATTATTTCTTTTGAAAGTTTTTGTCAATCTTTTTTAAACCCTAATAATTCACCTAAAAATACTTCAAAGCCTGTTTTTAACCTTTCTTCAACATCTACAGACATCAAAAAAAACTTTCAGTAATTGTATCTATAAGATATAAAAAGGCTACTGACCACCTTTTCTTGTTCAATAAACTGCAAGCAATTTTTCAAATAACCATTTGCACATAATGAAAATTTATTAAAAAGAGAATTATATTGTATAATTTTAAGAAACTCTGCTTCAATTCTTCTGTTACTACTATAAAATAACCCTATAAATTTTTAAAAACTATAAAAACTATTAGCAGATTAATATGACTATTAATTTAATTAATAAAACTTATCTAACAATCTATTTATTCTTTTATAACTAAAACATTAAAATAAGTATACTAGCTTATAGTCCATAATGCATTTACATTTATGTAAACATAAATATAAATTAGATATTTTTTTAGAACTATAGTTTTTTTATAAGCTTTACCATTTTAAGAAAACATTAATAAGCTTCTTTTAAACCATTCACAAATACAATTCAGCATACTAAAATAAAATATGCATGAACAAAATATGTAAGAATTTGTTAGTTACTTTCATGCAACAAGTCTCATATAATTAATATTGTATATACCAGTATGAAGGTTTTCTATTAGTTTGCAATAAATCACAAAAACTCTTTATCTATTGCAATTTTGTGAGAAATTTTACTAATGTTAGCTAGAACCTTCATTTTATTAGTCTAATTTTCTATTAGGACAAGATTATACAACATTAAAATATCTTCTTCAATCTATAATTTAATGATCTATTTGGCAATACCTAAAAATAGGCAATGCATTGGATCAATTATAAGAAATCAGACCAAATTAAAATAAGAGAGATAATAAATTTCAGATTAACAGACTAAAGTTTTAAATGTATGCTTTCTTCTTGCATCATCAGTATTACAATTCTTTCACATAGTAACATTTTGTCAAATTTTATTAATATTTCTTTCAACAAACCATTCTTCCATATTAGCAAAACTACCAAAGTTGGGCTGATTCCTTTCATTAAAATTTGCCTTTTTTAAATATTTGTGACAAGCAATTTTGGCTGAAATGTGTTCACATAGCTTTCTTGCAACAGGAATATTACAAGAACAACATATTACTGCAGCTCTTATAAATTTGCCTATAGAATATTTGAAAGTACTTGCCAATTTAATTTCTAAATTTATGTTAATTAAAATAATAGTAATAAAGACTTAATATTAATTTTGTTTCTTACTATGCTACAAATCAACTAATTGATCTATTAATAGTGCCAGATAATGGTTTAGTTGATGTAGTTTAGATTTATTGTGTCTAGGTATTAACACTAATGTCAGTATGTTTGATGGCTTAAATTGCTCATTATGTAGAAGGTTGCAAATAACTCTATATATTGCTCTAACACTATGTAGAACTATTGAATAGTTGGAACCAATTTAAGTTAATTATTAAATCTCAATTACAATCTGATAGTTTTTTTTAAAAGAATAGCAAATCTTTATTTGAATCTTGAAAAGTTTTCCAAATTTTTCTGTTATATATATTAGTAAGATGTTTAGGATTATTAAGCCTTTTTGCCCATTTTTGCAAAACACTTTAAATCTCTTCTAATTATATAATAACTAAAATTAGTGTTTTAAAAAGACTATAGGAAAAATTAATAATAGTCTATATATAATACCTTTTGTTACATGCACTTTTTTTGCAATTGAATAATTGCAAGAATGTTTAAAATTGATCATTGGGTAATTCAGAAAGTTTTTGAAGATACAGTGACTTATTTTAGATATCAAATTTGGTTTGTTAATTGACATATTAACAACTTTGTACAATTTGCAACATTTTTTACAAATTGCATACTTAATCATGTGAGCATTAAAACCAAGATTTTTCATGCTATATACAATGATAAAGAAAAAGAGGTGAGGTTTTTTCATTATAAAAAATTAAGAGGTATTAAATAAATTTTAATAATAATTTAGTAGCCATAGTAAGCAACTTATACCTTTTTTGGAACTTAAGAATTTACAAAATAATCTACAAAAAACCTTTAAGAACATCTAAAATACTGATATGTTCTTTTGAATTACTAATAAAGTTATTCAGAACATTAAAGTTAATTTTTATATTGGTTAATTCTTATCTTCATCATCTGATAGGTCTTCAGTGATGTTTTTCTCTTTATTAGAGAATAAATTCTCTACAAAAATAAGATTTTGTGAACTTCTTTTTTTTGCATTTTTAACTGGTTTTTTTCTTTTTTTAATTGACTTTTTATAATGAAACTAAAATCATTTTTATATAAAGAAATGACAGAGTTATTGTTTGAGCTATCTATATTTATAGGTTCTTTATAAATATTCATCTCTGGAAGTTTTTCTAAAATATCTATTTCTGAAAGTACTATTGAAGAGGTAATGGTTGTTTTATTTGAAGGTTCAACAGTGTTGTAATAATCTTTTGTAATGCTAGTAATACTTTTTCTTATCCTATGAGCTTTTCTAATGCATGAATCAACAAGTTTACTACTATAGCTATTGCAATAGCAAGCTTTAAGAAGATGGGTTGTTGTGTATTTGTGTTAACTTGCTTTTTCAATAGTTTTTTTAGTGAAAGATCTTTTTTGATAACTTATTATAATAGGAAAAGGATTATAAACAAATGAAAATATATAACAGAAGAATATATAAGCAAAAAAAACAAGAATGATAGATTCAGTCTATTAGAAGATAAGCTTTATTTATATACAATTTGGTTTCTTAATGAAACATATCAATATACTAATACATAAAGATCTTTACTAAAAGCTATTGTCTGTAATCACATAATTTTTAAACTCTGTTTTGATAATTAAACTTTTTGGTTTGGTAATTATACTTTTTGTTTATACATTCTTTTTATTGATTACTTATCAGAATAATATTTAGTAATTATTATCAAAATGCTAATATGCCTAAAGGTCTTCTAAAAGCTATTATTACATAAATTTTAAACACTTTAATTTGGTGATTATACTTTTTGTTTTGATAATTAAACTTTTTATTTGGATAATTTTTGTTTAGAAATTATATTTGATTAGTTTTTAAATCTATTAAAATATTGAACTGCTAATAGGTCTTTTGCCTTACTTTAACATAAACTATTTCTAATCAATAGTATTCTTTCTTTTTCTATAATAGTAAACAAATTCATAATCAATATTTTAATATATAGTTTATAAATATTATAATTAGTTAATAAAGCTATCAGTATTAATAAATTGTCTGGCTTTTTTTGTTTTGAATAATTATATTTTTTGTTTGTAAATTATATTTAATTAGCTTTTAAAATCTATTTAAAATATCAGTATGCTAATAGGTCTTTCAATTATTTTAGTATAAACTATTATTAAATCAATAGTATTTTTTCTTTTCTATAACTGTAAACAATTTATTATCAATAGTTTTTATTTAGAATATATAAATATTATTTCAGAAAATAAAGCTATTGGTATTGATATATTGTCTGGCTTTTTTTATTTTGACAAATATAATTATACTTAATTGGCTTTTTAAACTAGAGTACTGATAGACTTTTGCTATATTTTAAACTAATTATTGTAAATTCATAGTATTTTTTCTTTTTATATAATTATAAAAACTTTGTAATTATATTTTTAGTATATCATATATAAATATTACAATTAAATAATAAAGCTATAATATAAACAAATTATACTTGAATAATATACAAGTTAATTTCTATAGATTATGCAATATTATTATACAAGTCTGATTATATTTGATTTTAACTTAGATGTCAATTTATTTGTGCACTTTAATCTATAAATAAGTTATGCTTTCTTTATGCTTATGTTAACTTATTTAACTCTTTCTTTTTATATAATATATCATACTATTCTCAAGTACATATTAGCAGGATTTATCTTTCACATCAGTAATATTTCATACTTTATTTGAGTCATATTAGTTGATATACTTTTTCTTTTTACTTATATTTTATTTAGTAATAAGTATAATATCATCATTTCTAATTAAATACAATAGCATTACATATTAAAATCTAAGGTAAACAATATATAAGAAATGTTTTCTTGTCTTTTTCTTTTTTTTTTGAACTAACTAAACAACTGATACTGCTAAACCCTTTTGGCTAAAAAAACTTTTGATATTTTTGTTCTTTTTTTTTGAAACACAAAATATATAGAAGTGCCCAAAAAATTCTAATAGTACCTTGATGTTGATCAGTTTTACCTATTATGCAATTCTGACAAAGCTATCAATTAACTTCTTTATAAAACTAAAATACTTCAAAAACATCATTACAAAGCCATAATCAATTTTTAATGCCTTCTCATTTTAATCAATACTAACAAGCTACTTATAGGTTCAGATTCTGCTCTTACTCAGATAATAAAAATTATAGACATTTAAATAAACATTTTAAAACATCTAATAGAAGTTACAGAAATGACTCAGATATTATTAAAACTTTTTTTTTTAATAAGCTATTAAAATACTGATAGGCCTAAAAGATTATTTTGTGTATATTAGAGATCAGTATTTTGAAGAAAGCAGTTTAATCTTTAATAAGTAATATAAAAGAACTAAAAAAAGCTTTCTGATTCCCAACTTCAAACATACAAGAACAAGGTACCAATATCTTTAATTATCAAAGCAATAAAGGCATTGAAACTACTAGTACTACTGGCTATCTTTTTTAATAAAGAAATATGAACTTACAGATCTAGAAAATGAACTAAATAATAATTATTCTATTAGTACTAATGCTGATAGCAATAACCAAACTACCACTACTAACAATCATAATAACAATATTACCAACAATCATGATAATGCCACTACTAAAAATGCTAATAGCAATACCACTATCAAAAATGTTAATAACAATACAAATACTACCAAAACTGATACCAATAGTTTAAATAACACCACCAGCAATGATCTTATTACTACTACTACTGATATTATACTCTTAGCTACTAAATAAATAAAGGCAAACAGAATAAGCAAGTTAATAATAATTATAATAATTAGCAAAAACTATTAGTTTTGCCAGATCTACCTTCTGGCTATTCTAAAAAGTTATGTAAAATCTTAGAAAACATGAACAAAGATCAATATAAGTTGTTTTATATATGTATAATATATTAGCATATATAAATAGAATTAGTATTATTAAATTTTCTAGTTTATACTTTTGGCACATATATTTAATATACTAATAGAGTTAGCAGTTTAATAAATATTTATTTTAATATGCAGAATGAAGTGCTTCAAATAGTTGATGACCTTGATGAAAGGTTTTACTTGAATTATACAAAAAATGAAGTAAAATTTCTTGTTATGTGGCCATAAAAACTATGCCAATAATTAGAAAGGCTTTGAAAAGTAATTTTAAATATAAGTTAAGTAAATTAAAGTACATTCTGAAAAGCTTTCACTAACATTATCAAGAAAAATAAAAAATTGATAATAATCCTAAGAGATTAGTAAAAAATAAAAAAGATAGAAGTAAACAATAGACCTTAATTGGTATGTATAGGCCTATTCTATTAATCAAAATAAGTTATAAGCACTTTGCAAGTTATTATATTTATATTATACAAAATTCATTTTATATTACTATAAGCATCATTAATACAAATATAATAACTTGCAACATTATAATAAGCCTAATAATTATTTTAAACAATTACTAATCAACTGATTTTAATTACAGTTAATATAAAAAAAAATAGAAGAATTCAAAATATCCACTATATGCTGAATACTAATGATAAAAAACTTGCAGATCTTGTCTCTTCTATGAGTTGGGATAATTTTAAAGAAGATTTTGAAAAAATTATTAATGATGATGAATACTATTCAGATAAAATATCTAAAACAGATTGTGAAAAATCACATCAAAACATTAAATGAAAGTTCATTCAGAATCCAAAAATAATGACTATCATGTATTTTATGTTTATAATATGCTATGAAGATTATGTAGAGTAAGTTATTGTTATTATAAATATGATTATATATATATATATATATATATTTTCACTTTGGCAGTCTTGTTGATACTCTTTATTAAGATTTGTGTTTATAAACTAACAAATATTTTAGACTTAATGTACTGAGTTAACATCTTGCAGTTACTTTTATGAACACTTACAAGCAATCTGCCATACTAGTTGCCTAATTTTCTAAAGAAAAAAAAAGATCTGAGAGGCTCATCTAACCACTACCCTACAATAGAGTATTACTAATCTAATAATACTTTCTCATAAAGAAGTAAAAGAAAAAAAAAACTACTAAACTAAACTAAAAAAGAATATAAGAAGAAAAAAAGAAAAAAAAAAAGTGTTAGAGAGCACACCTTATTCGTAATTATTTAGATCACTAGCACTTTAAACCTGTGCTAAGGATCTAACTACACTTTAATCTGTGTTAAAAGTGTAAAAATTTTATATACATGATTTTAGGAATTACTATATATCTTTAATTTGCTATAATTCTTCAACTTAAATCCTTCTTTGTTTCTTCATTACACTATATATTAGACTATATATATAATTGTTGTATTTCTATTACATCATGTCACAATACATAACTGTCCAAAAAAAAAAGTAGTAAACAATGCTGATCTTTTGTAGATGGAAAGCCAATTTTTTCACTTTTGAGTAAAAAAACAAAATAGATAGAAAAGGTCAACAAATATAATATACAAAAAGCCAAACCAAAAAGAGTGTTTCTAGTTGTTTGTTTGTTTTTAAGCTTTTAATACCTTAAATCAGAGTTTTTCTTTATTGTTTCCAGAATATTCTTCTGGTTTGAATACTAAACATATTGGTAAGTTCACTAATAGACAAGACTTGACCTTAACACAAACTACCAGAAGAGTCATTTGCATCTCAGTTTTTTTACATACTTCTAGTTTGTTAACAACAATCTACTTTATATATCTAAACAGAATCAAAGATATTATTATCTTAAAAGCATAACTCTTCAAATTGTTTTGATGCTAGTTTGGTTTAAGTGATCATTAAGAAGAGTAATTGATAAATATAATTATATTATTTTATATTTCTATTTCTTTATTTTATATAAATCAGGTTAAAAAGATTTTGCAGCTTAATGATGAAGTGAGTGAAAAAATATTGCATATTAAATATATTAGAAAATAATAACACAATGATAGTTGGTAGTATGATAGATTTAAACTGTCAGTAAATGCTCCTATTTGGGCTATTTCTTTTTCTTATTATTTCAATAAAAAAGAAAAAGAAGAAATAAATAAATTAGAAAGATTTAAATATTATAAAAATGCTGCTGCAAGTAGCAGCTAAGCTGCTGATATTACTAAAGCTGTCAATAAAAGAACTAAAGATGATACTAATACTAGTGAAGAAAATGTAGAAGGTAATTAATTTTAAATTCATTTAGATTAGCAACATAATTTTTTAATTGATAGTGATAGCTTTAGTATATAGCAAAATTGATTATTTTTTTTTTTTTTTTGAACTTTGGTAACAATACTAGTTGGTTTTTTATTAGCTTAATTTGATATAGTACAAATTTTACAGTTACATTTTTAGGATCGATTATTACTAGTACTATATACTATCTAATTT
>CAJVQA010000758.1:0-30274 GCA_910591915.1 Cetraspora pellucida
CAGGATCATTATAAAGTAGTAAGCTTCGATTTTAATTGGATTTATAAACAAATATGCATTCATGTACTAAATTAAAATTTCGATAAAAGCTATAAAAGACTGTAGAGTTATGAATTATACTCTAAATTTTTTATATAACGAAAAGAACATGCCTGTCCAAATACAGCCCAATTTTATTATAGAGAACTCTTAATATAATAAAGAGTTTGTAAAGTATATTTAGTATTCTTTCAATATAAGTTACAGTAAATTATTTTTTCAAGCATAACTTCACTATAATAGTGTTTTCTTGTATTTCTACGCCACTTGTATTTTGCGACGAAATATGAGTTAAAAACGAATAGAAAGAAAAAAAATTGAATATATAGTAAAAATTGGTAACAGTTTTTTTTTTTATAAAAGTAATTTATTGTGCTTCTATACCAACTCCAACATAATTCGTTATAAAAAGTTACGCTATAAAGATACTTGACTGTTTACATTGCTTGCCGTTAATGTGATTGATCACAAACGAGAGTGATTCATTTTTAGATCAGGCACTGTCTTGTTGCACTATATAGATAGTGTGAGCCTTGAAACATGATCTCGGAAGCACGTGGAAGGAGGTGATCGATGGTGACGCAGTAACGATTAATGGCTATGACGATCACCTACCTAATATGGGCTTCCCGGGATTATCGCTCCTAATAGTCGTATAGGACAATTAGCAGATACAAGAGCGATAAGGGTTTTAAGAGAAAACGGTAATTAATGGGATATACGGGAATTAAGGGTTTTAAGCAATAAGGGACGTTAAAGGGATATAAAGAGGATAATACGATTAATACATTTAGTACCTTAAAGAACGCATATGTAATATAACAGTATATAATAAAGGCTTCGAGCCCTACCTGTGCAGTAGTTTTTAGTACTTAGCATAAATTCGTTCCTAATAATTCCCTGTTTAGTTATATTATAAAACCTACGATCATAAACACGCCACTCTCCAAATCTAACCGCCTCTTTCGACTAAGCCGTTCGTAGGTTACACGACATACCCGATTGAGAAGCGACTGACTCGCCGTTTCGCCCGTCTCAATAGATGAGGTCAGGATGTCGTGTAATCACGTGACTGCGCCCTCGATTGTTGGTAACGCTGGATTTGCTATCAAGTGCCCCTAATTGGTGGGTAATAACGATATGATGTCATAGGAAGACTTTGTATGATTTAAAAAAAATAAAACTACGAAAAAAAGTATATAGAAAGTTTTATTAGGGTTGTAGGACTCCACTATTAAAAAGAATCAAAATTACTTTTTGTTTTAGAGAAGTTAGAATGGTAATAACCTAATTCTAACTATCTTTGAGAAGTCCTATTATGCTAACTTCTCTAAAACCAGAAATGATTTTGAATATTTTTAATGGTAGAGTCCTACAACCCTAATAAACCTTTTTATATGCTTTTTTTTCGTAGTTTTATTTTTTTTAAAAAAAGTACTTTAAACTGTATGATTTAAACAGTGGAAAGTTACCGTATTGCGGAGTATGTGCTATTTGTGATCATTAGAGCTTATCGTTATTGTTACGTAAAAGTATAGTATGTCGACCTGGAGTTTATTAGAGTAACGACGTAATTTTGTCGTTAGAGTTGGTGAGAGCAACGGCGTAATTATGTCGTTGAAATTTATTAGAGTAACGACGTAATTACGTCGTTAGAGTTTATTAGAGTAACTACGTAATCGTGGGGACATATTTAAAGGGTACTGGTTTCCCAGACAAGATAATTTCTGTTTTTCTTGCTAACCCGACTTTGGTTTTTTTCGTCACACCCTGTTCCCACCCTCATATGGAGTTTGACAAGCAATCTTCAGTGAAATTTGAATTGAATTTCTGGGTTGTACTGCTGTGTTCGGATGCATTACACTCGGGTAGGTATTGTTGAAGGAAGGAATGTAATGGGTCATTAGTCGTTGATTCAGTGAATATCGGTAGAGTTGGATCTGTCGGTGACAGCCAAATCTTAGTTTTAGTGGTGACTTATCGGGACGACAGTCATGAAATTATTGGCTAATGTTGTACGCTCGGGTAGGTATCGTTTGGAGGATCGAGCATGACAAAGAGAAAGAGATTTGCAGACGACCTTTCGGTGACAGTCGGGAACTTAGCCTACTACTGGAAAGGATCTATTGCACTTTAGTGATGCTTTCATTGTTATTCGATATTTGCACACCCATAATTGTATTTTATTTTATTGTATTTCATTGTATTTGTTGCTTCTACAACAACACTTCGATGAGGAACAAAAAGCTTCTTCATCATACTAATATTAGAGTTAATTAGGATCAAAGATTAAGTTCAGAATAAAATAGTGTTCTGCAAGAAAAAAATTTTAGAATATGAGTAGTAGTTTCATTGAGATAATTTGAAAAATTTCAATTCTCGCGTTTTTGAAACTACAATCTATTTGATTAATCGTACTCATGTATAAGAAGATTCGCCTAAAATATAATTCAAAAATTATTGTATCGGTTAGGATTACTTTTTAATATGAAGCTATGTACATATATATTTGAGTGTCTTTAACAGGAATAGTATGTCCAAAAATATATGACCCGGTCAGAACTAATATTAAAAGAAAGGTTAACGTTAATTAGTGTTTGTAGTTGATAAATTTTTATAAGCTTAGTTGAGTCGATAATCTTAATCGGCTTAGTCGACTATTATCATGTCAGTATAGCACTTACGATCATTAGTAATTTGTGATTCATCGTATATTTTCATTATACTATATGTCTTTCCACATCATCTTCATTCCATTATGCATTAAACGATTTATATAAGTAAATAAAGTTTGTGTGATATTGGATACGTACGTACGTACGTACGTGTGATTTTTTTTAGCACATATCAGATATCATATGATTGTTAGAGTTAAATTAATAGGACAAAGCTTTTTAATGGCCTTAAAAAATATTTCTCTTATGCTAATGCTAATTCATATTAATAGTCGACTAAGGGTGTTCTCAAGCGACTTAATCAATTGGACAAAAAGTGTCGGGGAATAAATTTTACTTAGCGGAAAATATTTTAAGGGAATCAAAAGTGTTTAGCATCGCAATGAATATTTAGATAAACATTGTAGTTTAATAAAGTTTATACGTAATCAATAAATTTTTATTAGTAAAAATTATTACGCGAGTTTATCATTTCCCACCTTTTTTTTATCCCTGGGTTGGCAAAATTTACAATTAATTGAGTATTCAAAGAGATCGCACAAGTAACCTTATCATAACCTTATCATGCAACGACCGAATATCGACGAAATAAATGTAGTGATAACGGCATTTGATAAAATATTAGTGTATCACTCAAGCATCAATTGCAATTCTTATTTTGATTGATTATAGTAAATGAGCATCGTCACGTTTATTAGCTAATCGCATAAAGAATAACGTTTGAGCAAACTTTGATTACTTCATAATTTGCATATTCGATTCGTTATCAAAAATTCTATGTAAATATAATTACCGTTGTGCACTATTACGATCACTGGCTAATCACATTAAAGTTGAGGCTTGAGAACACCCTAAGTTGATACTTTAAAAAATTGACTAACTTGGACAATTAAGTCGGCTAAGTCAACTAATGCTATATCGATATTGACTTGAAACACTACGATTAATCATTCTAGTTGTCTTTATCGAAAGACCGCAGTTTGTATATGTAAAAAGATTTATATTTGGAAATAGATTTTCTTACGTAATAGTTATATCAACAAATTACTGTAATAATTAACCCATTTCGCCAATAGTCCATTTTACTGACAGTTTAACCCCGATTCAGAGTTATAGTAGGCCTAACCAAGAATAACCTTAATTTTTGTTTTTTTTGACAGAGTTACTATATTTTTAGTAATGCTATGTCGAATGTTTAAAGAAATTAAACGTTTTATATTTTTTTTTCAAGTTTCTGATGACTTTTATGATTAATTAAATTTAAACACAATGAATTTCAATAATTGGGGGAACATCTAAAGTGGAGATAATTTATATAAATTAATATTTTATTAAATTAACTTTAGGATGATTTTCAATCATTATGTAACCGAATTCTCTTTTTTCTGTGGGTATTGTACTGGTCAAAAAATTAGTCAGCTTAGTTGCATGATTTGTATCATCGTAGGCGAAAAATTTTTTGGAAAGGTAATGTTCACTAAAAACTTTAGCAAAAAATCTAAAAAAAGTGTCTAAAATTCTACGGTTAATTTTGTTCAAGAGACAAATCTATTATTATGTGCATATGATACTCAATGCTAAAACATTTGTAGAGAAAGACGAAAATCGTTTAAAAGGCAATCAAAATTATAAAATCCGAGTATTAAATAACCATAAAGTTATGTCAAATTTTAAAAGAGTTATCGAAACTATTTTTACGGATGAATATCATTCCTGCATTCTACGTAAAAGATATTCTGGTTATGGAAAATGCACAAACTGGAACCGAAATAATACTTCGCCAACGTAGTGCCAAACATGTGACCCTTCAAGGTTATTGATAATTGTATTAACTTAAGACTACCAAATACGATAAGTTATTATCATTACGCAATACGTATATATAACTGTTATTTTAATTTACATTTATATGTTTAATAAGTTTGTAGATTATATATAGTCAATGAAATATGATCTTAAAATGTATGGCTAACTCAAGAATACAACTACGAATGAATATATGAGAGTGAGTCAATAGAAATCAAGCAAACTTTTAGTAAAAATGAAAAAGGAATTTCGATTTAAAGCTTCTAAATATGAAAACGTAATTGAGTGGATTTCCTTTTTGATAAAGATTACCATATTTTCGTGAATAATGTGCAAGGGTGTAATTTTGAATTGTTGGCCTAAATTAAGCTTAATTCGGGCCATCATTCGAAATTACACGTGCACGAAAATACGGTAAATAACAATCCAATGATTAATAAAGGTGATTTGAGGAATTTTTAGCAATATGGGTTGGACGGTATCCGAATAACTTTAAATTTACTTAGAGAATATATAAATTCACGCGCACAATCATAGACATTAATTTGTTCTCGTGATATTTGGGTTTCATAAGAAAAGTAGGTTGAAAATTTTATTTGTTAATTTATTTACTGCGTGTATATTTAATTTGATAAAATAATCTTATCCAACCATTTAACACGCTTTACAAGTTTAAAGATTACATACAAACAAAAAAAGAATAGGAAACATAAAATATAGGGGGATAACTCACACAACTATCAGCGAATATATGATAGTATCGATTTAAGAAAATCGAACAAAATGTAAATTTAACCCAATAACAGATGTAGAATTACAATTAAAGTCATAATATCTAACGATAACTATTTTTATTTATATGTGAGTCATATATAGACTCACTGCAAAGAATAAGAACAATAAGAAATTAATATATATTGATAATTTCGAGAAACTAATAACATTTAATAGTATTTTCTAAGACTGTTAACTTTTTGCTAACATTTTAAACATGATACCATGTTATATTTGCACGCATATTTACTATCACGTCCCAGCCAGGGATGGTGTGACTATTGTGAGCTATGGCCAAGTCGCGGCTCGAGCCAAGGCTTAAGCTGTGGCTCCAATAAATATAACGCAAATGGAGCCACGACTTTTAAGCTATCCAAACCACTAAAAACTCTAGCCTTTTCTGTCAACGTTACGCATTTTCTACAATTATGCAATTAGTATTCTTGCCTTTGTGACTTAGTGGGAACGAAATATATCATTCCGGCATCCGTCGGTTCACTAAATGAAGTAATTAAATATCAATTAGATCGAGGAAAGAAAAAAAATAAAAGAAAATATAGCAATAAATACTCACTAGAAAAGGTAGAGAAACAAAAACAAAAGTAAAAAAAACAAGAAAGCCAAAACTTTAAATCCTCTTTTGTACCAAATTTTATCGGCTTCTATTTTTCGTATTTTCTGTTTAAAATGCTCGGATTCTTTTTTGATGCGCTTTATTTCTTCGTCACTAGCTAATATCTTGATTTGTTGCTTTTTATCACTTTCATTAAATTTATTTTCAATTTCTTTTATTTTGTTTTCCAACTGTGTTCGTTCAGACCTCAAATCATTTATTTTAGCTTCTAACATTGATTTATTTTCTTGAAGTTTTGAGGCCACGGATAATGATAATATGGTATCAACATTTTGAGCTGATTCATTCATAAAATGTCCCATTTCTGAAAAAACCTTGGCATAAAATTGGTTTGATCGTTCTTGGATGGTTCTTTTGAATAAATTTTGAGCACATCGTTTTATTTCAATACGTAAATTACCATAGGATTCTTCTAACTGAGTATCTAATTCTATGTAAGAGGTATCTATCATTGTTGTCATATTTGTTTTATATTTATGTAAAACCAAATCCATTCGTGATCTAGGGCATATGGAATGAGACCCTTCAGCTTCAACTTCAAGAGTATCTGAAATATGATCAATCGCAATAGCGTCGATTCCGATCGATTCCTCTGAATCAATTGCAGATGGGCAAGTTTCTTCTTCAATATTTTCAACCTCATCCATAAAATGTTCCGAATCAAAAATATTGAATAAATCAAACGAATCATCTCCTATGATATTCTCTACACTTTGTTCGTCAGATTCTTCAGTAGAATTAAAGTTTGAAGAACTTGATTCGTAGAAATAATGCTGATCCAAACATGATAGGTCTTCGAGATATTTAAGCAGTGGACGAACCCTTTCCATATATTGACTCAAGTCTTCTTTAGCAATTGGTTTTTCGAAATCTAATTCTTGGCTTGATTCATCCAAATCACGTGCACTATTTTCGTCTGAAGAATCTTGACTATTTGTAAAAAACTTTTCTGACACGCTCTCTTCAACTACGTTACCAAAATCGATCAAGTTGGGTGACGGTGTTCGAGAAGACATTTCTTTTTCTGGCTAGAAAATGTTTAAAATATATAAATATGAATATTTCTTTATCACGCATTATACGATCGAACCAAATTTGTGAAAAAGTGCCTAAACAATTTATTTACCTTTTAAAGACGTATATCGATATGAATTAACCAAATGGGAATTTATGTCGATAAAAGTAACTTTAAAAAGGCTAAAAAATGTTCGTAATGAACAAAACAAAATTGTGAAAAATATTTTTTTTGGTATTTAACGTCTTAACTTTCATTTATATAAAAATTTTTTTTTCTGCTTTTAAATAAATATTTTATCTCACCGTAAAAGCCATATGTTTAATTTCTACATGTGACGTGATATATCACACATGAAATCATATATATACTTTACCCCTTAACTTTTGAATATTCCACATAATAACAAATCAATATAGTGATTACATTAGAACTTTAAGCAGGTCGAAAATTCTTTTTTTTTTTCTGGATTTGAAGTGAATTAAAATTTTATATAAAAATTCACCTTCTATTTCATTGTTTTCTGATATCTTTGGTACCAACAACATCGAAATTTTTTTTCCAAACCTTTGACATATGTTTTCTTTTCCACAAAATAACAATTAAATATTCGAAACACTCAAAAGTCAAAAATAAAACTCGCTTAATAAATTAGTTATATAGTTAAATTCAATATTACAATATCATATGCTTCGTTACACGGTAAACAAAATGAAATTGAAAAGTTTACGCGAAAATTCAATCGGGAAGACTCGTTTAAAACTTTATTTGAAAAGTTTTGAAATATATAAAGCATCTATTTAAACACACTGTATTATAAATAATATATAAATTCGAATGATAGTATTTTATTCTCGTACAATAGGTACCTATTATGAACTTATACAGGTTGGAACTCATTGAACTCACCGACCAGGCCGGACTTGTCAAAATTTAATGAAATTATAACACGTTCGTTTAAATAAAAAATATTCAGCTTACCCAGCTAATGATAATTTTATTAGATATATTACTCAGCCTCGATGAAGCTTGATGAAGTTCGATGAAGTTCGACTCAGAATTTTTGGGATTGCCCTGCAAAAAAAGAATACCAATGACGGAGTCTATTGTGAATTTAACTATTACCTGCACTAGTTTCATTTAAATGTTACATGCAAAGTCACTTATCATTTATCATGCTTTAATAGTGTATACTATTTTTGAATTTATATATTTATAAAGTCAATGAAAGTTAAATAATTTTAATTTTATATTCACGAGGTTAGATTTTTTGAGATGCAGGATTAAAATATATTTAAAATATAAACTAATAAAGAATTCCAATTAAATTCCAATTCTCCCCAATTCCAACCCATATTTTTTATCAAAATATCAGTATTTCGCATATCATCTACAAAGATTCTTTGTTCAGGCTGCATTATTAAATCATTATAAGGATTATACGATTTAATGCATAACTCTTCCCAATCAGCTGGAGGTTTTAATTTCCTGAGTTCATTAGGTAATTCAATAAATTGAGCGACCAATCCTGCTTCTACATGCCACTAAATAAAATTATTTATATAAAGTGATTTTTTACGCAAGTTCAAATAGTAAAAAATATACATTAAGCATAGTAAAAAAATTTTTTTTTACCTCGATGTGACAATGAAAAGCCCATATTCCAGGATTATTTGCTTCGAATCTAATCACAATCCAGCTGATCATAAAATAATATCGATATCAGGTTATTTGTAAATTCAGATTTAAAAACTTTTTATCAAAAAAAAAAAAAAAAAGATTCATACCCTCCTTCAGGAGGTATAGTTGCGGTATCACGTTTAATTGGATCGTAGATATTTAATTTCGAAAAATCTGGCTCAGTACCAACCGGACCCGAACCAAGTACCCAGAACACATGACCATGCTAAGATTTATATACGTGAATCCATAGATATGGGAAGGTTATTACACACAATGATATTTAACATACATACCAAGTGAAATGGATGTTCTCCGTCATCACTGTCTAAAAGATGATGAATAAATATAAATATAAGAAGATAATTTCAAAATTCTAATACAGTGTATAAATTAGAAAAATTTGATATTCACTATAAACCACAAGATCAATAACTTTTGAAACATTAAATAGGCCAAAGACATTTTGACTTGGTTTAAATAAAGTTTGGTTTTTAAACATGACTCGATTTATAGTTGGATTTCTTTCATCAATTACGTATGAGGTACCATTAATCATTCCTCTGTTAATATGAGAGGCATCTTCATCGAAAGAAACATTGAGATATATGGTCTGATCAGCTTTTCTTGGGATATTTTCCAAGACAAGTGGTTTAAGATCTGATGTGTTCAAATCGATACAATTATTAAGGCTATTAAGATTATCTGCCCATCCTTTTGTTGTGGGATTAAGATGATTAGCACCCCCGTAATGAACTATGGCTTTTACATAAGGATTGAGATGTACGATTTCAATAGATGAATCATAGTAACATTTAATTTGTAAATCAGCTCTCATCCAAAAATTCGAAACTGGTTTATCAGCAGTTACGATTACTGAATAACGTTGTGCCACGTTAATGATAAGGCGGTGAATTTTGTGTCTTTTTGTCATCATTCCTTCCACTTCGATTACATCCATTTCATGTTCATCAATCGAAAATGTAAAACTTGAAAATGCACTATATAAAAGTTTTAACTCTTTAATATTAAAAAATTTTATGTAAATTTATAATTTTACAAACATTTTGGATTTTAAAATTTACCTAGTATTTATGACTCTCAAACGATATCTCTTTCCATGAACAAAGTTAAACTTTGAAAGACCAGCATTATCAATACATTTATGAGAAACAGGTACCCATGTACAATTATAATTATTCCTTCCGTTAATTAATCCATTATCTGGTTGTGGCTCAGTTCCATCACTTGCTGGAGACAAATAATAACTTAATAAAGTGGATGTTTCATTATGATACCAATCTGATAAAAGAATTATCATTTCTTCATCATAATCATTCTGATATGGATCATCTGGATCTTTGACAATAATGGCACCTAGAACACCGTCAACATACTGAGCCAGATGGTGACTATGACTTTTTTTTTTTTATAGCATTATGCTATAATTAGAAATAAGAATTTATAATAAGTAGTATGAGTTTTGGGATACTTACTACCAATATGTACCACTTTGATCCGGAACTGTAAAATTGTAAATAAATGTTGTATTGTCAGGTATTGGACATTGCGTTTGTCCAGGAACTCCATCATACCAATTGGTTCCCCTTTGAAAAAATCCATGATAATGAATCTGAATGCAAGAACAATTTCTTTTTAATATTCTTAGAAAGATGGACTATCTTAAAAAGAAATAGACGATTAATCAGATCAGATACAATATAAAATTTACCGATGTTGGTTCTCCTAAATTATTAATAACGTGAACTACGAGTCTATCACCCTTTGTTACAACAAGAGTTGGTCCAGGATATGTTCCTGGTTATTTATTTTATTTAGACAAAAAAGTTAAAGCGGTTTTAATTGATTAAAAGATGACTTTGTATTTCAAATTATAAATTATAAACCATTTACAGTCCAAACAACTCGTTCAAATCCATCTGGTGAAAGTTTTGCTTTGTAAAGATGAAGATAAAAAGTTTTCGTCTCTGGAACGTAAGCACTCTTTTTGATTGGTGATGCTGATATAAATGCTAAGCTATTCAATAAAGGGAGTACGCATAAAATAGTCCATAATATTAAACTTTTAGAGAGCATTACGATTTAAAAACAATTAACGTAACTATCTTGATCAAATATTTATATAAATAATGAAAGATAGTGATAAAAGAAATTGAGAAACATTTTAATGCTAATAAATCCAAATGAAGCTTAGGTCACTTACCTTTTTGATCATGACTTTCTCAAAAGGATTATCGGTTACTAATACGTGAAACAGTACACACGAAGATTTTTTTTTTTTGTTTTGATTAAACTTCATCTAAAAAAAATACATCTATCGCATGTAGCCTATTGTCAGAAAATTTTTTTTTTGTAATATAGAAAAATTCTTCAAATTTCTATATTTATTATTACATATATATTTTATATATTTCTATGACTTTTACTAAAACGCACCTATCGCTATGGTGTTTTATACCGATAAATACATTATCTCAAAAACTGGCTAAGCGGGGACGATGATTTTCTGCGGTGATTATTTTCTGCGATAATTTTATAATAATAAATATCCCATTTTTATACAGCAGATTGATCACAGAAAATAATCACCGTAGAAAATCCTTGTCCCTAGTTCTAAGTAAAAATGTTCTATACCCAAAAACCTCCCTTCGCTATCCTCTTAAAGGCCAGAGTTATCATTCTGCGAAGATCATTGGACGGCGTGTGGCCCATATGTCACGAACTTGTGAGATAACTCATGTTTATCAAGTCTATCGTATGACGTCCCGGGTCCCTGGTCCCGCGATGTAAGACCTCCTATCCTCTTTGAAAGAGCTGAATAATCTTAAGATTAACTATATATTTGTTGGGATCATTAATAATAAGATTGTCATGTATCAGAATATTGGTGAGTGATTATAAATTATTCTGAAGTTGTTGAAGTCTAATATAAGTACTTTTTTTCAGAAAGTTAGATGGATTGAGTCTTTTAGTAAAGTTTGTAATATGGTGTTATAATTGAATGTTCTATATACTGTATTATAGATATTGTAACGTTAAAGATGAAGTAGTATGCTAGTAAAGATTATGTGATTGAGTTTGGTTTTATTTTTAACAAGTTCAATATGATTTGTGAGAATTTTGTTGTATGTATTTTGACTAAGAACAATACTGTGAATATAATACTCAATTATAAGAATAATGAAAATATTAATAATGTATCCTGCATGTGTATTAGTGATTTGTTTAGTGCTTATAATTTTAATAAGATATAATGATTCTATAATAATAAGTTTAGTTTGTTTAATTTGTTTGTTATTTAGTGTAAATCAATATCTAAGAAATTTAAATGGTTCATTTGATAGATGAAAATTAAAAGAATAATTATTGTATGTAATAGAAGTATAGTTAATTAAGGTATTGTTAGTTGTTAATAAAGACTTAAAAGGATAAATTTGAATATTAGTCATGTTAAAAAAAGATTTAACTATTGAAAGATTTGTAATAGCTTTTGTTATGAGAATGTAACCTATAAAGTGTCATCTATATAAGCAAGAACTGAACAATGTGAATTAGTTTTATTATATGTTTTATATTTAAGATTAGTAGATCAGTAAACTTATATAATATAATCTTTGAAGATGTTGTAAATATAAGTAATAAGTGGGTCATAATAAATCCTCTATAAAAGTAAAATAATAGTTTTATTTTAATCAATTCTGTTAAGTACCAGATATGACAATGTGAGACCAAAATTTGTAATAACTTGTTTTTATCAATTAGTAAGTAGATTAATAATAATATTAGTAATAAAATAAGATATTAAAAAGACTTTTAAAGAAGAATTAATTTGACAGAATTATATATAGGGTTCTGCAAATGCCCATGCCAGGCAAATTGGCACTATGCCATGCACTAGTGCCTCATGTTATGCCCATACCTATAAGCTCAAAAGTGTCAAGAATTATTATGAGCATGGACATAAATGCTAGGCATTTTTATAATTATGAATACAAATACTAAGTACTTTATAGGCATAGACACAATATGCTAAGCAAAAAGATGCCAAAAAGTGCCAGGCACAAGTGCCAGATAGTACCAAATATATAATTAATTAATAAATACTAAATTTTTGTGCCTATACTCATGCCCATGTCAAGTTTTCATTCTTGTACCTATGCCTATGCCAAATTTTTATACTAACATTCATGCCTATACCAAAGCTTTTATATCTATACCCATGTCTGAATTTTTGTTGGACATAGACATGAGCCCAGGTTGCAAATCTCTAATTATATGCTTTACTTATATTTTGAGATATAAGCCAAATTGATTTCTGATTATATAATACATTCTTAATGAGGTTATTAAGTATATAAATAGGTAGTTCTTTAGATAGTAGTTTGATTTTAAAGTTTTTTAGTGCCAAGAAGGATGGATCAGTTACTAGGGACAAAGGTTTTTCTCTATATGATATATATTGTAGAGATAATGTTTAGTTGATATCATTTTGTAGGTTGTGTCAGTTAAAGATTTGCTATTGATAGAACCAGACTAGTCTATTTATAATTTGGTATACTTGTTTTATTGTAGTTTTCAGTAAATATATGCAAAAATTGCTAAGAAGTTTTGGAACAAATTGGTTATATAAAAATTTTTGTAATATAGAGTCTAGTAAAAAGATTTTGTTTTGTATCTCTTGGATCTGAAGTTCTTTGTCAAGAGTAATTGTAATCATATAGTTATATATTATTGCTTTTAGCACTAAGAGAAGGTAGATATGTTGTTGCTTGTCAAGTGTAAAATAGTTGTGTAATTGAATAAACTGTATAAGGTTAATTAGATCAACAAGCGAAGAGTTATTGGTATATATTTTTCTGTTAGTATAAAGATTTGTCAAGATTAGCACAAATGTCAACAAGATTAATAGAGTATTTAAATAGGAGGGCCATAGGTTGGTAAAGCAACCAAAGATAATATGAAAGTGTTAAAGTTGGTATTTTATCACTATATAAGAGTTATTTTCTACTTTTTGTCAACCATTTGTTATATAAAGTGTTATAGTTTTCTTATTGAAGTTAGCCTTTGTTAAGATGTCCCAAAGTGGTACTAGAGAATTAGTAAAGAGTTTGGCTAAAGTTGAATATATTTTTTAGTTAGAAGATTAATATATTGTAGCTGGTGTTAAGACTAGTGCCTTTTTGAAGTTATTTAGATCAATATGAATCTTTTTTTTGCAGTCTACTTGATTGTTGTAGATTGGTTTTGTTGCATTAAAGTAATAGTACTTAGATGAGTAAGTTATGTTTTTAAGTATACATTCTTGACAAGCTGTTAGTATATTGTTAGAGTATAAAATATAACATCATGTTTTTAAGTTTTTGTTAAGAGAATTGTGAATTTTTTCAAAGATCTCATCCTTAGTAATTATTCAACTCTTTTTGTTAGGTGTCCAATTGGCCAAAGTATATGAATTTAGTTGAGGTAATATTAAAGATGAATTTGTAGATGCAGTTATTAGATTTTGCATTAAGTAAAACCAATGAGAACATTGACCTTGAGATATTTTTTGATATTATAATAAAAATTATTTCATGTTAAAAGTTCTGTATTATTTGCATTCAAGAATTGTTTAATGCTTGTAATATTGTAATTGTTTAGTTTTTCTTTAAGGTATAAAGCTCTAGGATGATTTAGAAAAATTTGATTTATAGGTGTACTTAAGAACTTCTTTGAATATTATCATATCTATCAATGCTTAATGTGAGACTATGTTATTAGCAGATATTAGAAACCATGCTATAAAGAAACTTATGAATTTTGCATAACAAATGGGTTGCAATTATTGTGAAAGTATCTTTGAACTAATTGGTACTTACCTAATCAATAAAATTTGTGAGCTTGGTCTGTTAAATCTGTAATACCTCTAGGTAAGAATAGTAAAATTTTTTTTATTAAGTCAATCTCTTTTAATGAACCTCTTTATAGCAAACTTTGGAAATATAAAATATTTAAAATTTATGTTAGTTAGGTATTAAAAAAAAAACAGTATTAACTTTTTAATTAAAATTTATATTCAGTATCTGCACAGTTTACAAACATTCCTATGTATCAAAAAAAAAAACTGTGTATACTATTTACAAAATAATAATTTTTTTCTATATATCTACTCAAAAAATATGCACAAAATTTTGTAACTGGGCACTGTACACAGTTTGCACAGTAAACATAATCACTGTAAAAACAATGATATAGTTTCTTTTTGCATAAAGAACCATCAGTTTGTTATAGGATTGACTATATACAATTAAAAGCAGTTTTTAAATTAATGTAAATATTTATTATAATTATTATAATTATTATAATTATTATTCTTACATTTATAAAAAATAATTATAAAAATTGAGACCCATACTGGGAAGTTATAAAGCAGCTTTATCTTTAATAATTTAATAGTTCTAGATTGGATCTTCTATTTTGGATATTATTTAATAAAATAGTTTTATTACAAAAAAATTAATTATTGCAAATTTTAAATGGCACAATAAATCCATATTGGTGGGAGGATTTTAAAAGAGAATAGAAGTATGTAGGTGCAAGTAAAGAAAAAAGTAAAGAAATATGTGCTAATAAAAAAGAAAAAAGAAAGTATACTAATACAGAAACAAATGAATTATCCAATTCAGTTGTTTTATACTTTACTCAGGTCTTCTGTTGAATTTGTAGTTGTTCAAGTTTGTTAGTAATTGCTTTTTATTATATAAACACTTAGTAAGGCAAGTTATAAATATGTATAATGGTATGTAATGGTGATTAATTAAAGATGATTTTGAATATTGAACTACCTTATCTTTTTTGGTCATAAAAAATCTTAATAGTAATAAAATTATAAAAAATATTTTATCTATAACAGTTACATCTATTGAAGTTTCAGAGTGTATTGATATTGATGTTAATAATTTTGAATATGATTATTTTTATGTAAAAAAGAATTGGTCTTTATTTGAGCAAATAGTAAAAAGAATCCATATCGAATGAATGGTTAATAATTGGTGTTATGTCTGTGCCATGATGAAATAGAGTAAATTAGTAAAAATGAAAGATGAAATACAATTTGTGAAAAGAAAAAAACATTACCAAACTACTGTAATTTGATAAATAAAAAGCCATATCTAATGTACTTATCATGTTCAAGTAAACTGAAGGATGTAGCAATTAATGAGACAGGAGATTTCATAGTTGTAGAGAACAATAAGTAATTTATGTTCTAAACATTTAATATATATAATGTTAATAATTGTAATCTTAGATTTGTCTTATTTTATTAAGTATATTTCTTTTTAAAATTTTTTAATAATCAGCATGATTAAAAATTCATCTAATTAAAATAAACATTTATATAAAAATACAATTGGTTATAAGAAAACTTGTCAATGAACCTAATCATATTTACCAAAAGCAAGTAACATCAGAGAACTAATTTTCTTTAAAATATTGTTTGTTGTTAATTATATAAATTTAGTATATTCAAATAGGAAGCAATAAATTTGCATAATAAACTGCTAACAAAATTATAAAGAAATTTAGTTCTCTGATGTTACTTGCTTTTAGTAAATATAATCAGATTCATTGGCAAGTTTTCTTATAACTGATTGTATTTTTATATAGACATTTATCCTAATTAGACAATAAAAATTCAAGGATGATAACTAATCAAATAGATTTTTAATCATACTTTGATAATTGTAATCTGATATATATTATGGCTATGCTATAATAATCTATAAGTATCTCATTACTGTGCCATGATAACATTATCAAACTTTTGAAAGCCATCCTAAATGATTTATACTATTACAAGTATAATAGTCTTGTAGTTTTTTTTAAAGTATGTCAAGTTATTTGGTTGGCTATGCTTTGTAATAGAAAAGAGATTTCTTATTTCTAAATGAAGTTTATGTATGCTTTTTGGTATTGGGCCTAATATTGCAAAATATTTTTCTGGTAATTAATTGAAGCTATAAATTCTATATAGTATAATCATAATAACTTTTGTTTGTAATCTTTGTTTTATAGAAAGTTCAAAAAAAAGTATTTGAAGATTTTCTTGTAGTATTTCACTTGAATTTGCTGAAAATGAAGCTAGTTATACTAAAAAGGTATTCTGTACTGCTTTTTGGATTTCTTTAAATTTAATTAGAGTTTTGTCTTTGGTAAAGCCTTTATAATATTTAATTAAGTAATATATAGTTTTGGCTATATTTGTTGTAAAGTTTGTATTAGTAAGGTAGTCGATCATAATTTTTTGTTTAAGCTTTGCATATATAGTATCTCAAATTGCTTTTATTGTGATTATAATTTTATGTTATATTTTATAATTTTTAATTGCTTTTTGAACAGATCTTTATATATAATTTAGTAAGGTGATATAGATCATTTATCTTTTATAAATGTGAAGAAAAAGGCACAGCTCTGGTGTTTGAATTTTGCCTTGATCACAGAATGAAGAAAAAAGTTAGTTGGTTTAGTTTGCAGCTTGTGTACTATAAAGTTAAAATTTTCTTTTTTTGTTTTTTTTTTTTTTTTTTAGAGAGGTTTATTCTTTATCTCTTTATTAATTAGTCAAATTACATATATAAGATACATGTTGAAAAAACTAAACTAGAAGAGATGAAGATAAGAGCTACTTTACTCTTGATTTATTCTTTGCTAGAATAGTTGATAAATCTTTAGTTTTTGATAAAGTGATGAAAAGAAGATTGTCTATTAGTAATATAATATTGTATTTTTTTATTTAGTACTGATATTAGAGTTGGTTTAGTTTTAGCTAATATTAGGAGCTTTAGCAGTGATAAGGTTGAAAAAACTGAATTGTGTTGTACTGTTCTAAAAGTGAGCTAAAGCTCTTTGTATATTGTAGTAATAATGTTGTGATATATAAGAAGAGCATATTTATTTTTTGTTTGTTGTTTTCAAAAGGTGCTAATGTCTTAGTAGTTATTAGTTCTAGTGGCATATGCTTGTTAATATGATTTGAGACAAAGGCTTAAATGAAACTATATATTTTATAACATGATATTTCCAAATTATTTGAAGTTTTTTGCACTGCATCTTTTATTAAGGTTGTAAGGCATGTATAATTTTAAAAGCAAGTTAAGAGGTATACTATATTTTCTGATGCACTATAGCACTTTGAACAGAAATAGTTTAAGTATTTGGTAGCATTTCTCTAATAAAATAGAAGATAAGTAGATAGCTTTTTTGATAGTAGTTTTATTTTAAAGTTTTTTAATATTAAAAAGAATGGTCAATTACTAAAACTAGAGACTTCTTTCTATATAATATGTATTACACAGTTAGCAATCTGTTGATCTTGTTTTGTAAAATATGCCAAGATGAGATTTGCTGTTAATTAAACCAAACCATTCTATTTGTAATATGGTAAGTTTGTTTCAAAGTAGTTTTTAGTAGATATGTACAAGAGTTGTCAAGGAGCTTTGAAACAAAGCAGTTATTTAGAAACTTTTGTGGTATAGAATCTAATAGAAAGATATTGTGTTGGGCTTGTGGAATTTTGAGTTCTTTGTCAAATGTAATCATTAGGGTTTGGTTATATGTTATTGCTTTTAGTATTAAGAGAAGATAGATATATTGCTGTTTATCTAAGCTAGGATAATTATATAGTAGCACTGATTGTATAAGAGTAATTATGTTTACAAATGAAGAGTTGTTGGTAACTATTTTTATATTAGCAATTGGATTCATCATAGTAAGCATAAGATTAGCAAGGTTAATAATATGTTTAAATAAGAAGGCCAATAGTTGGTAAAACAGTGAATAAGATATTAAGATATTAAAAACAACAACTTACAATTATACAAAAGTTGTTTTCTATATTGTATTGACTACTTGTTATATATAATGTTACTGTTTTTGTATTAAAGTTATTTTTTGTTATTGTATTCCAAAGTGGTATTAGAGGTTATTGAATAAGCATAAAGGTTTAGCTAAAATGGTGTATGTTTTCTGTTTTTAGGATTAATTTGTTGCTAGTAGGTTTGAAGTTAATACTTTTTTAAAATCATCAAAATTGATATAGACTTTTTTTTTACAGTTTATTTGAAGATTATAGATTAGTTCTATAATATTGAAATAACAGTATTTAAAAGTATATAACTTATTTTTTAAAGTGCATCCTTGGCAGGCTGTTAGCATATTATTCAAATATAAAATATAATATCAGATTTTGAAATGTTTTTTTAAATAGATTATAGATTTTCTTACAAATTAAGTTTTTTGTAATTATTTAGTTTTTTTGTTAGGTGTTCAATTAGCTAAGATATATAAATTTGATTTTGAAAATGTTAAAAATAGGTTTGCAGAAGCAGTTATTAGGTCTTGCATTATAGAGAACAAATAAGAACATTGGCCTCTGAGTATTTTTTTAATGTTATAATAGAAGTTATTTCATATTAGCAATTCTGTATTTGTTGAGTTTAGGAATTATTCAATACTTGTAATGTTGGAGTTGTTTAGTCTTTTCTTAAGATAAAAGAACCTAGAATGATTTTTAAGAAGTTGATTTATAGATGTTTAAATAAATTTTTTTGGATGTAGCTAGTCATTATTATTACATGTAGTTTGCAGCTCCAATGTGTGTAGTGCTATTATTATCTGGCAGGTTTGTGAATTTATTTATAATAATTATAGTTTTAGAAAAGAAGTATTGAAGTTGGGATGGTTTAGGTTTTTCTTGAGTATTGTAACTAGTGCTAATGTTTGGGCTTGTATTAGATCTACAAGTACATATATGTCTAAATTGAATAGAAAAGAATTTGAATTCCTTATACTAGTTTTGCTTTGTGTTTAATTAGTTAAATGCAGACTCTGTTGAGTGAGCTTAATTGTAAAAAAGAAAAGAATGAGAAGTATAGTTGATAGAAAAGCCAAGAAATAATAACACTATTTATAATATAAATTGTTTGTTTTTCTGTTATATTAGCAAATTGTAGTTTTTTTAGATTAACTTTAACTTTAGTCATTATTTCTTTTTATATTAGTATTGGTTTTTTGTTAGTTAAGAACTATGCTTCCAAATATTTAAAAAATGCTTCATTGTTAATTGCTATTAGTTTTTTTTTATTAAAAAGTATTGCATTGTCTGGGTCTAAGAAGTTTGTAACTAAAGTAAACTTCAAAGAATTAACTTTTATATTAGTAAGTTTGTAAAATAAAAAGGCAGTATGTAGAATATTGGTAAGAAAAGTTTTGTTTAGTGCAATTTATAAGAAGTCATCCATATAGGCCATTACAGAGATATGTATCTTTTTTGCACTTGAAGAAGAAATTTCACTAAGGTATTCTTGCTGTTCTTTATATATTCTTGATATTAATAGGTCATAATATATTTTCTAAAAAAGAGAAGAGATTGTTTCTTCTTGGTCAATACTGTCTTCTACTAGGTATAATATGATTAGACCTAAAGTTATAATTACTTTGTTAGTTTGATAAGAGAGTAAATATGCTAGTAAATTTATAGTCTTGTTAGAGATATGTATTCTTTTAAGTGCCTTGCATAAAGTAGATATGTAGATTAAGTCAAAAGCCTTTAACATATCTTGAGAAAGAATCCAAATTTCTTTTCTATTTATAACTGCATTTTTTAGAATTTGTATAAGTTGTGAGATTGGTTGTAATGTAGATTAATAAGAAAAGACTATAAAGTTGTAGGAAGATAGTACTTGGTTATATATTAAAATGTTTGTTAGTCAGGTTATTAGAATTTTTGTAATAATTTTTTTAGTATGATCAATTAATATAATAGTATGAGTTGAGTTAAGTTTATAGTTGTAGGTTTGTTTTTTTGAAATTGCCCAGATATTGGCCTCTAGTTATTAATCAGAAATGATTTCTTATATTAGGCAGTTATTAAATATAACTAGAAGATAAGTGAGAGCTGATAAGAATAAATTTTGAAGAACTTCATTTGCAATTCTTAATAGTTCAGTTGCTTTCTTTTTGGATGTTGTTTTTATTGTTTGTTTAAGTTTCATTATAGTAATAAGACTAAAATTATTATAATATTGTTTTTAATATTATTGAGTAAAAGATATATTGTTTCTCATTTATACCAGTTGTCCTCATTGAAAGGATTGTTTTTTGTTCAGTTTTTAAAATATAAACATGTAGCTTTTTTTATTTTATTTTTGTTAATAACTATTTTGTCTAGTAAAATAATTTTTTCAAAGTTAACTAGTTTTGCTCTTCTTTTCAGAATGCTATTCAATATTTGACTTGTGTTATCTCTAAAGTCTGAATATCTTCAGTTTGTGTAAAATTTAATTTGTTTATTTTGTTCTTGTTTTTTTTTCAAAGTTACATACTTGCCAAATTGTATATTTGTGCTCTTTTATTAATGTTATTATGTCAGAAACTGAAGAGTTTAGTTGCATTTGTGTAATTGGTAAAATATCAATTTTTGCCAGAGTTGCAGCTCTTAACAAGTGATGGTCAGCTTTTGTTAGACTATTTAGTGAATTATTAAAAAAATAATATAAATATTTATTAATATGTTTTAATGTTGAATGTAGTTTGGTTGCTATTAAAGAGAGTATAAAAAAAGGTTTTGAAGCTGTAAATGTATATGAAATATGTTTGTTCATTGTTTGTTTAACTTTTGTAAACCAAAGGTTTTAGGTTTTGTTTATCTAATTTTTGCTTATGTCTGCTAAAGGAATAATTTGTATGTTAAACAAAATGTTTATTGAGTATTCAAAGTTATTTTATATTTTTTGTATTATTTTTTCATATAGATATATTTTTCTTTTCTTATTTTTGTTTCTAGAATTTTTTTGTGAATTAAAATTGTTGTACCAAGTTGTATATAGGATACTGTGATTATCATCTAAGATATAAGAAGCATCAATGAGTGAAAGAGATTTAAATGCTAGTAGAATATCTGAAAAAATTTAGACATTATCTATTTGACTTGTATTAGTTGAACTATGTCAAGTAGGTGTTTGAATATTATAAAAGTTAAGAAGGCTTGTTAAATTAGCAGCATTTATATTAGTAAAGATTGAAAAGTATTTGTTTCTGTGTTAGTTAGTATTAAAATTGTCTAGTATAATCAAATGCCAGTTTTTGGCTTTGACTTTTTTTTTTTTTTTTTTTTTTTTTTTTTTTATAAATGGCAATCTTGGCTGTCCATCTTTTATTAAGTAATATTTGGTTATTAATTAATACAAAGTTTATTAATAAAAGTATAACTAGCCATATGTATAACTTTAGACATTATCTAATTAAGGATTCCATCTAAGAGTTACCTACTAGCTATTATACCTGAGATCTACTTGTGAATCCCCTATTTAAACTTTCTAATTTTTAATTCTATGCATTACAATTTTCCATTACCACATAGACATATCAGATTAGGGCTATTTAATTACTATTTATATCAAGATATCACCTTATTGGATGTTACTAAGTATCTATAGTCCTTCGAATTTATTTTCGACACAAACTTACTAAGTATGGTATCAAGATTACCCCCTTAGATTTTATTCATATTACACAGATTAAATAAATGAATAAAAGGTGAATAATAGGTAAATAATAGAAAAAAAAAACTGCTATTATTTTACCCTATATCTGCCAAATAATGGCAGCATAACAGCAGTATAACAGCTAAATAATAGTAAAATAACAGAAGGTTTGTTAATATAAGTAACATAATAGTAACATAATAGCAAATTAATAGAACAGTTCTATTATTTTACTTTTAGTTACAAAGACTAAAAGTAAAATAATAGAACTGTTCTATTATTTTGCTATTATGTTACTATTATGTTACTTATATTAACAAATCTCCTGTTATTTTACTATTATTCTGCTGTTATGCTACTATTATGCTGCCATTATTTGGTAAATATAGGATAGAATAATGGCAGTTTTTTTTTTGTTATTTACCTATTATTTACTCTTTATTCATTTATTCGACCTGTGTTAGTGTATCCTATATTTACTAAACTAGTTTTGGTGCCAGAGGTGTTTGAGTTTCAGTAAGTCTATTCTTTTCCTATAGTTTTCTTTTATATTTATCATATTATTTGCTAATGTGCCTTTTCTTCATTTCTGATATGTTTGCCACTTCGCTTACATTGAGCACCAACTCTCTATATCAGAAAACTTCTTTCTGGAAACTTTTTTATATACTAATCTTCTATTCATATAGACTTAAGCCACAGGGCTTCATGTACATTTATATGCTTTTGTAGATTACAGAGTTTTGGCTTCAGCTGGAATTGAACCATCAATCTTGTCTGTAGAAGGAGGAGTGCCTAGACTACTAGGCTACGAGAACCTATTCCTTTTGGCTTTGACTTTTGTAATCTAAGTAAGTATTTGAGTTTGGATACTTTTAAGAAGAGATAAATAGTTTAAAGGAATATAGATTAAGATAATGCAAATTTTGTTGTTGTTTGAAAAAAAAAGTTGATGCAGATTGCAGTTTCTAGAAAAGTATTAATTTTGTGAATGTATAGCTGTAGTTAATTACAGACCATTAGTGCAGTTCTCAAACTGGTTTCATATTGGTTTAGTTTATATGATATAAAGTTTGAAATATAAATTTTTTATAAGAGGTTAGTTAGTGATCTTGTTGTTGATTTTTTTAGTTTAGTTTTAGTAATTAAAATTATGTGCAGGTTAGATTCAATGCAGTATTCAATCTATGTTTGCATTTTCAATATGCTATTGATTCTTCTAACATTGCAAGTAGCTATGTTAATTTTTTTATTTAGATTAAATTTGAATAGGTTTGGTTTATTTAAATGTTCTTCTAATTGTAAAGTAATTATAGCAATCTCATTGCTATTGGTAGATGTATTTAGGTTATGTTCTGTCATTAAAAAAAAAGTGGTTTAAAAATATCACAATTAGAAGCTGAAAGTAGTGGCAGTAAAAGAATTTTATTTGAAATAGTTTAGATAATAAAGTGTTAATAAAGGAAGTTAAGAGTTTTGTTGACTTCTGCTTGTTCTTTTATAAGAATTACCAAATGTATTGCATTTATGTTTTTTGTTTTTAGATGTTCTATAATGGCTAATAGAATGTCAGAGATAGTTAATTTATCAGATTGTTGTTTAGTATTGGATGTTGCATCTATTTTATTAGTTTTATTAATAGGTTTGTTTATCTGTATTCAGGTCTTTGAAATTTGATAAAAGTAATAATTTTCTCTAAGCATTCTTGCTATATCTATTAGCTGTTTTTTTTAAAATTATAGAATTAGTAATGTTGTAGTTATTAATAAGTTGTAGGTCATTAGGTAGCCAGAGTTTATTTATTGAATTTGTTATTATAATGTTTAATGGAAATAAGAATAAGAATTTGTAAACAGAGAAGATCTGTTTAACAAAGCATTTTACAGTTGCATCTTCTTGAATTAGGAAAGTAAAAGAATCTGAAGTTTGTATCTTTTTTATATTTTTTGGAAGTGATAATTTATTAGCCTTAAAGTAATCATTTGGAATATGTTTGAAATAGTAATTTTTTCTCAACCATTGTACTAAGTCTGGTAGGTCTGTATCTTTGTCTTGCATGTTGATAGAAAAGTAAAGTTTATATTTGCTGTTAAAGTCTTGATAGGCTAATCGAAGAGGTTTTCTTGAAGATAGAAGGTTGAAGTAGTTTGATTAAATAGTTGTATAGTTATACCAGTCTTGTAATCTTTTTCTATAAATGCTAGGTTTTGTAATACACTTTAGCTTGTAATTAGAAATAGGCCTTTTATAGCTAAGTTTAGTTTTGATATATCTGTTGGCAAGCATTTCAGTTTGATAAAGTATTCTTTTAATAATTGATCAAAATAAAAGATTTTATGTGATAAAGTAACAATAGTCTTTGTATATACATACTGGCTGATGGATAACTTAAATGGCAACATTTGTATAATGTTTTCAGATATCTACTTTGAGTTTGCAGAAAGAGGTTCAAATTGTATTGTGAAAGCTGTTTAAATTACTTCTTGGATATCTTCTAGTTTAACAAGTACTTGTCCCTTTATAAATCCTCTATAATATTTAATTATTTGATAAACTTCTTTAAAAGTTACTGGATTAAAATTTTTGTTGATAATAAAGTCTATTATAACTTTTTGTCAAAGTTTTTGATGTATTAAGTATCTGGTTACTTTGTTTATAATAGTGATTGCATTTAGGTATTTGTATACTGTTAATGCTTTTTTAAAAAGTTCTTAATAGCCAGCTTAATATAAAGGTATAAACTTTTTTGTTTTTGTAAAGATGAAGATGAATGTAGTATTTAGGTGTCTAAATATTGCTTTGATCACAAGATGAATTGTGTGGTTAGTATATTTGGTTTGCAATTTGTAGGTTACAAATTCAGTTATTTCTTGCTTATTTCAAAGTAATTTTATAATTTTGTTATAATTCTATTTAGTAACATTGAAAGGTTCAGTATTTTCTTTTTTGATGTTTGGTTAAATAGTGTTTATTCATAGTTGGTTATAGTCTTGTTCATTATCAATCTGCATGTTTTCTTTTGTTGTAATATTTTGTTTAGTTATTTGACTGTAGGTTTAGGATTTAGACTTTGTCTAGTAACTAGCTATTGTATCAACTGATTCAGTTTCTATTCTATTATTGGTTTCTTTATTGTTATATGTAGCATTTTAACTAGCTGTTGTTGTTTAGATGCTTTATGCATACTGGGTAGTTATTTTATTATTATTTTTGTTAGTTGAAGCTATATCTGTCTTTGTCTACATATTGTTATTGCTATTTATGATAATATGAGGCTGGCTATTGTGGAAAATAATTATCTGCTCATTGTTGTTGCCTGTCATATTAATACTTGTATTTCTAGAACCTATTGCAACTGGTTTGTTGTTGTTGTCATTTTTGTGCAATAATGTTATTGCATTTTCTAATAAGGATGCCCACTTTTTGTATTATTTTTTGCTCTAAAAAAAAGTGTATATCTTCTTTTTGTTGCTTTTTTAGTATAGGTCTTGTCTATTTTGTTATTAGTGTTGCCTTTTGGCATTTTATCTGTTGCTTTGTTGTTTATAACTATGCTTGAAAGGAAAATTCAGATGTAAGGCCCTAGAGCCATTGTGTGTTTTCCTTAGTTATAATAGTAGTTTCTTTATTTCTTTTTCTCTTAATATTTATTTTGTTTGTTATTAGTATGTCTATATCTAGTTGCCAGTTGCTGTTACTAGGCTCAAGCTGAGCTTTTGTTATATAGTTATTTAATTTTCTTTACTTATTTGATATTATATATATTCAATTTTTATTTTTTTTTAGTAAATTAGAATATAAAAAATTTCTTTTTTTGTTTTTAGTACTTTAATAATTTTATTATATCTCAGACATCTTTGTTAGAAAGTTAAATAATTCTATTTTGAAGATTATTATATATTCTATTTATCTATTTTTGGGCATAATCTATTTCTATATCTGTTTGTGTTCTGCTAGATATGGTAATATTTTTTTGGCTATTTGGCTGTAAGTAAGTGATTTGTGTTCTTCTGAATTGCTGTTTATAGTTGCAACAGATTCTGTATCTATGTAGCTATCTTTTGTATTTCATGTTCTTTGTTGTTTAGAATGTTGTATTGGTTATCTGTACTGATTAAGATATCTCAAGTATTGGGGTTTTTTAAATTGGGTTCTGTTGAGGGTATAGGATTTGTAGATTTTGTTAATATGTTATTAAAACTGATTTGTATAGGTTTGTTGTTGTTTGTATGTAATAATGTCATGCTTGAATTTAGTAGAAGTAAACTGAATTGCCTATTTTTTGCATTATTTTGGGTCTTAGAAGGAGAGTTCATTATTTTTTTGGCTGGCATATCTAAGTAAATAGAGTCTTTTTTGGTGCTAGTTCTGCTCTTCAAGAAGCTGTTGTTACAAGGATTTGCAGTTTGCTTTCCTATTTGCAATTGTAGTACAGTTTCAAAAAAGAATATAAATGAAAGATCTGCTAACCTATGTTGGTCTTCTTTGTTTGTTGTAATGTTGCTGGTTCTGCTCTGTTTTTTTTTAATCTTGTCTGTGTTTCTTGTTTACCTTGCCTATAAACTATAAGCCTAGAACTAGAGACAGCTGTTAGTTACTAAAACTTTATTTACTTTGAAAATTTCTATTTATCTATTTTGTCAATTATTGTTTATATAGTAATTTGTAATTTATAGAGAATTCTATATAGTATTAAGTTTTTTTTTAAATTTTAATATTTTTTTAGTTACCTTCTATATAATTATATTATATATAATTATATTTACATTTAGACTAAGCTACAATTTAATTTATAAGAAATAGCTCTCTATATAAGCACAACTTTTTTATAAGCATATTTTTTTAAAAAAACTTACTATATGCCCAACTGTGTAATTATATGAGAGAACAACAGTAATACTAAGTATTTAGCTTAAGTACTTATATACTTTTATATTCTTAAAAATAATAAACTCTCTATTTTATCAATTAAAATATCTTACAACAAAAAATTTTATTTTGATGCTCAACAAACTCTATATTTCAAATTTAATATTAAATTTAATCTACTTAAAACCAAATTTATTTTTTCTAATTTAAATACTTTTATCAAATTAACATTTTCAACATTCAAAAAAAATAATAATTCATCTAAGCTTCTTGATAATAACATTATTATGTTAGAGTCAAATACTGATAATAATAATCAAAACACAAAACAAAATTTATAACCAAATTATATTATAATATTCTTTTATAATTCTTTTTAATAAACTCTTCTGTAGAGCATATAAATGCAATTACTACTTCTAAGATAATTATGTTTTTTATATTTAGTAGACTATTTTTAGAAAAAAATAATGTAAATGAATAAGTAATTAAATTCATTTATGCAGAGAACCAAGTTAATAATGGCTAAACTCAATATACAGAACAGACTATATATTTTATACAGCTGTACAAGCTAAGCATATGGTAAGCAACTCTATAGAAAAAATTTACTTTTCTCAAATATTATTTTATCCAACCTTTTTGAAAAACATAAACCAAATATCATTTTTCAAATACCAATTATTCTATAATTCTTTAATGTTATTTTGTTAACAAAATTGCTATTTAATATGATATCAAACTTTATACAAACTCTGCTAATTTGTTAAATAAACCTTCTAACTAAAACAAAATTAATTATTACTATCTTGATTCCTGCTATAATAAGTTTTTTTAATACTACAAACTTCTACTCTACAATATACATTAATATTTTATTTACATATATTTTAATTCTTTTCTGTTAACAACTATCTCAAAAAATTAGGTTTAATATCTTTTAAATATAATATAAGTAAAGTCTATATTTATCTTTCTTATAAACCCAACCCTTTGTCTAAATACTTCTTTTTATATTATAACATTTTGTAACCAACCTTTTGGATTATACATTCTTAAAATCTTTTTCTAATATGCCAGTTTTTTTTATACTATCATCTCTAGATAATTTGTTTCTTTCTATTTTTAATAACTTATTACAAACTAGTATCTCTAATACTCCTTTTCTAAACCTAACAATTTGTACTTATAATGCTTAAGAATATAATAAAAACCTCAAACAACAAGTTTAAAAAAATTAGTATATCTCTTATTTTTTGAATATTATTAGTAATATAGAAACCAAAATAGCAGAAGACAATGCTATTATCAAATTCTATAACTTTAAATACTACTCTTACTTCTGGTCTTGTACTAACAGTTCCAAAGCAGAAATTGCACTTATAATTCACAAACACCTTACATCTCACATATACAATATTCTTACTCTTTTTAGTTATGCTATTGCTATCAATTTCTTTTTCAAACATGAGCACAAATTCTAAATTATTTATATTTATCTATCATGTAAAAATTTACAATTAAGACTTCAAATTCAAAATACTATTATCTAATAGATCCAACAAGCAACCAATTGAAACATTCTATCTATAATACTAGATAACTTTAATGTGCAATCTAACAATTCTACCTTCTTATCTATTAAATACAAACTACTACAATTCTTACAATACAACAATATTTATAACTTAGCAGACTATACAAATACCTTTTCATATATTTGGCATAATAGTAAACATTATAGCACTATATATTATATCTGAGCACACCTTCCTTTATTTAAATATCTCAACTTATTCTACTTAAATAATGCAGAAAACTGCATTAAAAGTGATTACAAAATCCTTATATCTTTTTAAACATTTTTTTATATCTTTATAAAAAAAACAAATATTGAACTTAATTTAATGAAAAACTTTTAATTACAAAACAATAAATAAAAAGCAATAGGAAATATTTTTTTAATATTGAGGTTATGTCTTTATCTTTATTAAATATTTATTTAAAATTTTTATATAAAGTATAAATTTACTATTGAAAATATTATAAAAAGAGTAGAAGCTCAAACTAGTTTATCTGTGATCTAAACCAAAATAGAAAATATTTGCTAACTAAGTTTTTCTTAATTTTATTATAAACAAAGCTTCTTTCTCTATTTAAATCTCTAAATTTTTTGAAATCACCTGACATAAAATTCAAGTAGTATTATTAATGTAACTACAAAATGTATTCCTAACAAAAACAACAATTCACAACTTTTAACATTTATTTTAGCTAAAGCCACTCTATTTCATCTAAATCTTAAAAAAATTAATATTATTATTAAACAAGTTAAAGCTTTTTAACCAACTTATTACTTATACTATACATCTTATTTTTATAGTTCACTACTTCAACTCAACCTATCATCTTAATATACTTTTTATACCCAACTCTTATAAGTCTTTACCAAGTTAGATTACTAATACCAATACTGAATAACAAGCTTTTTACTATGCCAAAAACATTAAAAAAACATTGAACAAATTTAAGAACAAATAAATTAGTATATTAATCTTAAATGCTTTAAACTTCAAACTAATTTTAAACTTATAATTAACAGTATACTCAACTATTACAAGGATTCAGTAAAATTCAACAATATTAAAACACCAAATAATATTATTACAGATTTCAAACCAAATAAAGAACATATTTAATATCACTTTGACAACTAGACTACTTACAAACCTATTAATAATTATGAATTTAATATAAATTAGTTTAAGAAATATGAACCAAAAGTTATTACTAAACCAGACTATTATAATTTAGTCTTGACTAAATTTTTATTAGATGAAACTTTCAATTAACTTTCTAATAACAAAGCATGTAGGCCATTTGAAATTAGCTATAAAATGCTTAAACAGACTGGTTCTACTTTCTTCAAGTAATAGTTGCTCTTTTTAATTAATGTATTCAAACTTCTTGTATATCTAAACAATAGGAAAAAGGTTACATCTTTTTAATATCCAAAAAACCTATTTTTAATAGAAATCTTCTAATATAAGACTTACTAGCCTTGTCAAATACATTAAGAAATTATATATCAAACTTCTTACTAATTGCCTTAATTTAATATTTATACAATAGGACCAATTCTGTAACTCTTTCCGTAGATCACTTGTACCAAATTTTGCTAAAAAACATTTAATTATTCCTCAAAATTTTACTAAATAAACCTTACTTGTACTCTTAA
>CAJVQA010000759.1:0-30254 GCA_910591915.1 Cetraspora pellucida
CAGAAATGCTTTTGGCTTGCATGTTAAATATACAAAGGAGTCCCTAGGAAAACAAAAAGTTGACCTTTGTAAAAACCGTTCTAAACTAGAAGCCTTTCCTTTTCTTTCTAACAAATTTCTGCTTGTCGTTTGTAAAAAATTCAGTACGAGTGATCATCAGAGAGAGTTTTTGAACACTTGCAATTACAAAAATTATCTGTTTAATTATTACATTATACTATTTTTACTTTTGTAAAGTTTACTAAAACCTTAGTAGCCATCTTTTTGACATTATTTTTATTATCTTCTACTAACTACTATTTAGAACTAATAAACTTTAGCCAGACTACCAATTTAGATAGTATACTTTTGTATTTTTTTTTTCTAATAAATCTGACTACCTAGTTGGTTTATATACTTCTTTATATATATTTTGTATTTAATTTATTTAATTTATTTCTTTAAAAGTAGTTTGTAAGCTTTAATCAGTTCAATAATAATATCAAAAATTTTGTTTACTTTATTTAGAAATTTTCAAGTTCATTTTTGGCTTCTTAGTTTCTTAGTCTTTTACATCCAATGGTTTTATTATAGATTTACACTAAAGTCTTATATGATACTGATTAATAATATTTCTTTATGTATATATAATATTACACTTTATATAGATGTCTTAAGCTTTCAATAATAGGTAGAACCTTACTTAGTATACTTGAATTACAGCCACATGAGGCCAATTAATTAACAAAAGGCAGTTGCTATAATACAGATTAATTTTTAAGTTTTGTTATAGATGAGATTTAAACATTAACTTGTTACTTAAAGAATAACAACTCAACTACTATACTAGAATTACTATTCTTTATTTGTATAAATTAATAATATAATAAATATATAATTTTTTTAGCTTAATAATTTTAATAATTATTTAAATGATTATTCAAATTTAACTTAATATATATTTTTTAAATATCTAATTATATAAATAAAAGTTTATTTAATTAAATAATTTTTATAAATCTATTTATAATTTTCTATAATTATTAATCAATTAAATTGTATAATTTACAAAAATTTTATATTTAATACTACTAATATTAAAAATAAAAAAATGCAAAAAAGAAGAGATGTAATGACCTAGTAAAATAATCAGATTGTCAACTCTCCAAGTAATAGGTTGGGTGTTCAAATCCTATTAATAGTAAAAATTTGAATAATTACTTATGTAATATTTGTATTATGGCAACTATTACTAATAATTAGGTTAGGATATTTGTAATAGCAGTCACACCAGCATGACTAGCAGGTCATGAGGCATTTGTACAATGTTGAAGTTATACAAAGGAATGCAAAATGACAAATCAGATGATGCAAATACTAGATAAGTCCTTGTAACTATGTAAATTTATTGAAATTGAATAACAAGAAATCCATTTAGAAAGACCTGAATAAAAAGATAGTTGGATCTTTAATAGCACTACTGTAAAGGCTAGCCTGAGAAAACGGATACTCAGGTCTTAGTAACCAGATAGGCAAAAACCTCTGAGTTGAGAATCTTGAAGATATTACCAACTAGGTTATCAAAATAAACCAGAAGAAAAGGATATTGGGCTAATGTAATATGCTAATAAATTGATCATAATCCTATATGAGTTATCTGGATTGGAAGTCTGATAAAATTCAGGAGTATACTAAAATACTAAGGTTATGCTGTAAAGTAGATGCTGGGTCTAAGTAAACTTTACAAAGGCATAGCAGTTTAATAGTTAAGCCCTGACTACAAGTATTAGTTCTGTTATAGCAATATCTAGATCAACTGTAAAAATAGATACAGAAAGCTTTGAGAGGTTTACCTTAAGGATAAATTAGTTCTAAGGTTGAGATGATAATTTGAGCATCTGGGTATAACCCAGTGAGTTAACACAGGTTATAGGTTTAGAGTGTTTAAAGTAGAACACCCAAGCAGAAGTGTTAGATATGGCAATTGGTAGAGAACTTTTAAGTGAACTTCTTAAATAGGTAATATAGAATAGTTATATATATAGCTAATTGTATGCTCTTCTGTAGTGGTTCATTGAACCACAATACTGATAAGTAATTAATAAAAGTCAAAAGACCAAAGAGGTCACCTTAATATCAAAAAAAAAATTGCAAAAAAGTTTACAAACTAATAAATACATACAAAAGAATTTATTATATATATTTAGAAAATAGATATATATATATAAAACAAAACAAATATAATATTTATTACTATATAATAAACCTAAAATCATTTAAAAATCTACAATATGTAATATAATTTAAAAATTTTACAATTAACAATTCTAATATACTAAATATACTAAAGAAGCAAACTTAAATATTGAATCTAAGTCTTTTTATTATTAAAGAACTAACTTGCATCTATTCAAATTAAACAAAATTTATTTAATATAACATAATAAGTTTTTAAACAAAAATATTTCTAGTCACCTTTTTGCAAGATCTAATAGACAAGATATATTTTATTATATTTTGCTTTCTAAACGAAGTTTGTTAAAAATGAGAACTTTTTTGCATAATAAATATTGATAGTACTTTAAAACTACAAATAGATCTTAAAATGATTTCTATTAATAATGTAATGAAATGATCTGTTTTGAAAAAGTACTATAAAACTAACTTCATGCTTTTCTTATACCTATTTTAACACTTTTTGAATTTTAGATTATAAAAGATTATTTTTAAAGATGGTTTTTCAGCACTCAGATGAAGCGATATATGTAAAAAAAAATTTCTTTTTTATTAGCGAAATGTTACATTCCCAAAAAGTACTTTAAAGTGTATAAATAAGTTACCTGGGCAATTGATTTGCATCACAATCTTTTGCCTATATTGTCTGATCACAAATTGTATGAAGAAAAATGTAATTGATAGCATGTATCAGAAGAAATTCGAAAGCTATAGAAAATTCCAATGCATGTGTAACGCGCCTGTGAAATACAAGATAACCAAATTTGATAAATTAAGATTTTTTATCCAGAGCAGTATACGCGTTATTTAAGAAGGAACTACATGTTTAAGAGTTTTTAATTTTTTTGCATCTTAATAAAGCTAGTTATTTTATATCAACGTGTCTAAAAAAATATTCTGGTCATAAAGAACTTATACTATATTTGAGCCAAACCAGAAACAAATTTTTCTGTGGCTTTTTGCTTCATTATCAAGACGTGATTATTATCACCACTTCAGCTACCACCTGCTGGCGCGACCTTAATAATTCCTGGCGGGAATGTTTTTTAGCAGAATCAAAAGTATTATTCAATCTAACTGGCTTTGGTAACTTGAGTAATAAGGGCAACTCCTAGTGGGTCGTGATCATAGTTGCGGGTCGACTAGGAGAATTACCTTGTATGACAACTTGATAGCTACTCCAAGTCCTCTATTTGAGCGCTCTACTTGTGTCATTGGTAGAGGCCACCGATTCCGGAGGAGTTTTCTTTTGGGCATCTTTTGGGCATCTTTTGGGCATGCCGTTTATCGTCAGATTTCTCTATACTATAGGGCTCGCCCTAAACCAAACATTTGATTTTGGCATACCCTCACCACTAAATAAAAAATTACACACTGTTAACATTGATAAATGCTTATAATAGGTCAATTTGGAATGTCTGTTACATACTATTAACTACTATATTGGATATAATACTTCTACGAGCCCAGATAGAGTATATAAAAAACAAGAATTTCAATGTGGCTGGAGATATACATTTGTAAGTAATATTATACTCAGGAATTTTTCTAGTTTGTATTAAATTTTATATGTACTAATACATTTTTATCTTAAACGAATGAGATCCAAGCGTTGTAACATTATAATTAATATTGTAGATAGTACATATTAAGATTAATTCAGATAATTAATACCAATGATTATCCTTTGTTGAGTTTGATGAGTTAAGTACATGATTATCCCTTGTTGAGTTCGATGGGTTAGGGAAATTCTGATAAATTAACACTCTTGTTCCTTATTAGAAATTTGTAAAAATCATTATTATTATGGAAATTATTATTACTTGAAGAATATTAGCGAATCAAGTTTCACGCATTTTATAGATTATAATAATTTATTTAATGATTTAAAAAAAGGTCCTGTCCAGGGACTTATCAAACACCCGATATTGTTGTAATTATCAATAGTAGGCTTTAAACCAATTGGAGATAAGAAAAAATAAACAGAAGAAGCGCATGATAAATCCCTATATTCGGATTTTTTGCCGATAATACTACTTGCACCAACCGTGGGTAACCACTGGTCAACCGTGGTTACCCACCAGCTGAGCACCCAGATGATGATCGGTTGATCCATAGTTCAACTGCAGTGTGACCTGAGTGACATTCTTCTGGATGATTTCAATCATTAATCGCACTATTGCAGTGCGACGTTTACGCGGATAGAGCTCCACGGTTTCACAATGAAAGCATTCATTAGTTTTCCAATCTAGTACGAAAATTGGGGATTCACCTAAAGATCTGAAAAAAGAGATTGCAAATTTAATGAAACATTTAAATTCAGAACTTAATCAAGAAACATAAATTACCTTGTCCTGTGAAATGGACTTGCTTCTTTAACTACCTATATAAATCATTAAATATAAAATATTCTTAATATTCTAAATATATAGCATGTAACTTTATATTTTTTTTGTTTATGCCATTGTGTCATTATTGCGTTATTATCAACAGATTTTCGAGCCCTTTATATAAAAATTAAATTAATTATAACATTATAGAGGATAAAATGCAAACATTAGATCCGCAGAAAATTTACCTATGAGCATCCAATACTTTGTCTGAATGTATATTTGATATGTACATCACCGTATATGAGAATAAAATCGTAATTAACTATTTTACATCTAATTTTCTCAGTGCATCTCCAACTGAACGTGCTTCAGGTGTTACAATAGTAATTATTTTTATTGGAGAATATGATCGACTCCATTTTGACTTTCTGAATTGAAAAAGTATCTAATTTATTAATTTATATAATGCTAAGAATACTGATCGCTAAGATCATATAAAATGCCAAACTTACTTGATATAATCTTTTATTGTTTCAGAGTGTTCTCTATAAAATAGATATGCCTCTTGCACGCCAGCAACTGCAAGAAGTTCTAAGGTATATTCAATGAGTGGTGTGTTGCAAAGTGATAAAAGACACTACAAGGTTGAGGCGACGTTATAATAGTGTGGGGTATGAAATAATTAATCACAGAAAAATCATACTCGTAGGCAATGGGACGGAATCGTTCATTAAAGCTATCAGCAAGAATGACGGCTTGTAACGTACTTTCGGATTCCAAATTTTTGTCAGAAGTTTTAGGTGGTAGAATTTCGGGTGATAGCTATCGTTGAATGATTATCTACTTTAATAAAAATTATATCTATCTAGCCAATTATTTATTGTCTGTAAGCTTCTTTATACGAAGTTTTTAGTACTGTAATATTAATTAAAAATTATGTATTTTGATTGGTTAATTATCACGGGAAACCACGGGTAGATCTAGTCTTTCCGCTCTTATTCGAATAATTTAAATCGGCAAATATTTATTCAAATATTATTGTTTGAATAAGTACTATTATTCGAATAATATATAGTTATTAGTTATGAAGCAGCTAATAGTAGTTACTATGTGTAAAGCAGCCAATGACTGAAGTTTCATGTGACGAATAATTTGCTTATTATTCGAATTCGAATATTCGCCGAATACGAATATTATTCGAATACGAATACGAATACGAAGCTCTAATCGGTACAGAATTTTTTTTTTTAAAAAAAACAATACAGGTCTTCACAGATTTTTAAAAATGTAATCCCGTATCTCATTGGTCAACTTTTATAAAAATTTTTTTATTGAATTCCAACTCAGCAGGCCACGTTTCCAACCCTGAATTTTATTCATGAGTCTAAAGCCCATTTTGGGATTATCGTTATTGTTATACAATTTCCGGAATTTTACATTATTCAGAACAATCATTGATTATTCGATATCTGCAGACTAGTAAAGCTATCATTTCGGCCGAATGATCATCAGTTAGTTTTTTCGGTTGTAGCGGTAGTGTGTAAGGCGGCATCCACAAAAATAGAGACTTGATGGTAATGCAGTAATGCCATATAGTATTATGTTTAAGATCCCTATAACAATATTGGTTTGTGGATGCTGCCTAAACGGTTTTGCCGTTAATTAAATATACGATTTTTTTTTTTCACCTAGAATGCTTCAAAAGCCTAAATTTATGTTGCATAATAATACTATAAAAATATTTAAACTATATGCATCCATTATTTATAGTTCACCAGACATGGAATTGCGTCATTCGCATAAATAATTAACATACGTGCATACGTATCAATATGTATCAAAATAATATATTATTTCATCATCACATTCTTAACTGAACGTCGTTTTTTTGTTTGACTTATTGTTATGCAAAGAACAAAACGCGAAGGTATCTTTTCTTTTGAGTAACGTTCTGAAAATACTATATATCGATATCGATACATGAAAATATCAAGAATTCTTTAGCGTAACACAAGCAATTGATTGGCTTAACATATTTAATGGATCATGAAGTCGTCATTTTTTCCTAAAAGATATTCCATATACTTATAGTCACAACGCGCCTCACTCTGTTCTAACTTTGTCCTAATATGTATAATATAGATGCAATCACATAAAATAAAAATTGCAGAACTTTCTAAATCAATATATATATCAAAGCAAAAAGGTTGCGTTGATACTCTCGAACATTTGGAAACAAAAACAAACTTAGTAAATCTGATTAGTGATTTTAATGAAGATGGGATTGTTCTGGATACCGTACCACTTGAGTATTTCAGACGATATAATAAAGCATTGACTTATTCCGATGAATTGGTTAGTCATCATTCACGTATATAACACATCATCTAATTACATTTTATTAGGATGGTGTAAATCATTTTTTTTTTTTATGATTGATAGCGTATAGAAGATTTAGAGAAACACATGCCAAATATATTCCATATAACAAAAATTGGTTCAGGATCAATAATCCTCAAGGTTCAACCTAATGTGCGCTGCATGTTGAGAATGGAGGAGCATAGTAATCAAGAGCGCATGGAACAACATCATCATTCTTCTCACTTTCCTTCATTATATGACCGAGGAAAAGATTATTATCAGAGACTTTATACAAGTAATCATCATGATAAGTGGGAAGAGATAGGTTATAATAAAGGTTTAAAGGTCAATGATTATTGGAAAAAGAACACCAACGGTCCACCATGGACAAATCCTTATGGCAGTTTGCCACCAAGTTTTCTGAACGAGAGACATCAAGATGAAAAATCATCATGGACAAATCCTTATGGCAATTTACCACAAAGTTTCCAGAACGAGAGACATCAAGATGAAAATTATCGAAATAAATATAAATATTCACCTGAACAACCGCTAGGATACCTTTACAGAGATTTATCACCTAGTGAACATTATTTGCGAAATAGTGGTCACCATTACATCCAATACTATAATCAACTCTATAAGGAAGAATCAAGTTTTAAAAGACAGAAAAGTGTAGGCTACGAAGAGAGATCTTGCCCTAATCAATTTGGAGATTATTTTGGTGCTTCTTGGACAAATAACCAACACCATCGTTATTATCAACAGTCGCTATCCCAGAAACATTTAAATTCATATGGTATTTCTCTACCTTCATCAAAAACCCCGATCTCTGCCGATAACCACAAGGTCATGAAATGCTTCGAACAAAATGATTCTATTCCTAGCAGAGACAAAAATAGTGATAATAGTGTAAAAATGGTTGACACGTTAAAAAAGGCCAAGCCTGTTAAAACAGCAGAATCTGTAAAGAAAAACTACTTGGAAGAAAAGGTAGAACTTACAGCAAAAGTAAAACAGACAAATTTAAAAATGCAAATTAATAATAGACCACGAGAGAGTGGATTCGAAAAGTATCGCGAATTGGTGAAGGACCACCACAAAGTACCATTTTTTATTATACGGGATGACGCACCTAATCTCTCAGAAATTCAAAGAGTTACGTTAGAATTACTCTTTTTGTGAAACAATTCTTTGTAATGCTATTATGATTTTCTATGCAATAATCTCAAGTTGCTTAATTTCTTGTAAACAAACAGATTAAAAAAGTGAAAGCTAGAGCTGATCATAGTCCAATCACATATTTTGTCTATTTGATTCACTTTCATTGCAAAAAAAAAAAGACCAAACTAACTTTATTATGAATAATTATTTGTCGCATGATTACGTCAGGATTCTTTTGTGAATAAATCCACTCTGATTTTAGTAAAAAAAATTCTCGGTTCTTCGGTTCTTTTTGTGTTTATTTGGATACAATGTTTCGGATATTTACAATAAAAATAATGCCGCATTATTGATCATTTATGCAATTCTATTGTTTATTGGCGCAAAATTAACCCACACACAATTGATAGAAACAGTATATCTCAGTTTAAATTTCGGCTTGTCTACGAATATGTTGTATAATACATTAATACATGTACAGTACGTACAAACAATGTATATACAAACAAACATTTCATTCCATGAAATTCAAATATGTACATGAGGTATCAAAGTTACTTATATAAGTACGATGTGTAGCTTGGAAATTTTCAGATCTGCAATTAGCGTTTTTTTTTCAAAAAGTTCGAATATATATTTAAGAATCCCTATAATCCCAAAAAAAAAAAAAATTTAAAAAATAAAGCCTTTCTATTAATTACCTACATATTATAATTCATCATGACACCTATACCACGAAACAGTGAAATTCACTTTTATAAAGATGGAGATATTGAATTATTAGTCGAAAAAATAATATTTCGAGTTCACAAAAATATTTTAACTCTTTCTTCCCAATTCTTTAGTGGAATGTATCAATCAGCCACTCCTTCAGTTGAAGATCTAACCGCCATCTCTAATACCGGTGTTTCGATCCCTCGAGTCGAATTACGGGGTGACACAGCACCCGATGTTGAAAAATTACTATCATTTCTTTATCCAAACACTTATTTCGAAATTAGTTGGAGAGATGTGGCAAGTTTATTAAGATTGGCTGATAAGTATATCGTGGAGACTCTTACAACTGCTTGTGTAGCGTTTTTGAAACGTTCATATCAAGAAGAACCGTTACAAGCATTAAAATTGGCAGAAGCATATCAAATTTCCTCTGTGTATAAAGAATCTTCAAAATTGGTATTGGACGATTTCGAAAAATTTTTTTATGAACCTCGAAACTTGGAAGGTTTATCTAGATCAACACAAAAAAAATTAAAAGTTCAAAGGCAACAATACGTTGAAGGATTGAACAAGTTATATTGTGTAACTGTCGACAGAAGGTTCCCGCCCTTAACCGCGGAACATCTTAGAACAAAATTTGAAGAATGTATAAAGGATATTTGTACATTCCCATTTCATTCACCTTCATATTCTTGGATGAAATTACATCAAGTGGATTGTTCAAAGCATTTCGAGTGCAGAGAAGAATTAAGACGATTGAAACCATTTATTCATGAAAAGATTGCTTCATTTTTCGGGGGGGAATATGAAACTTTAGCGTGGACGATGAAAGCACCAAATTTCACCGAGCTATCATATCCGTTTATTGAATTAAGGGACGATTGAAGTTGTGATAAATTCTCTTGGTGTTGAAATAAGAAGCTGAAAGATACAGACGTTAATTGTGATTGTACAAAACGAACAAAAAAAAAAAATTAGGTGTAATTTTTATTTGTATTTTTCTTTTCGGAGTTATGCGATGATTATAGAATTAAGCATATTAGTGCAGTAGCTTCTGTTAGATTGTAATATGTATGTTAATAGATTGATCTGTATATAAGTATATAATTCTTTTAAATGTATAAATATATTTATCCCTATCAAAATTTTTTAATATCATCCATCCTATACTGTTATTGAACATGCAAAATTTTTTGACAGAATAAAGATGTAATTCGTCACAAAAAGCGCATAAATATAATTACAAAGTATACCTATTCTAGAATTCTAACGAAATGTATATTGTTTTTTTCGTTCTTAATAGTGTTAGAATGATTAATTTGGTTTAGTAAATTGCGTTTTACGACTAAATGGTTTTTATAGTTTCACTAGTCTCGCAAAATAGTAGATATATTTTTTAACGATTTACTACTGTTAGAACCTGAATAACCGTCTCCACAACTTAAGAGATATTTACTAAGTAAAAAAATGGTGCGGTCTGGTTATATTCCAATATTATATCAAACTACACCTATAATATTTATATCGATAGGTACATCGCGCAAGGAAAATTACGCGACAAACATAGTGAAGGATAGACAAGGAAAAAATTTTATAGACACCTTCCTTAGATGAATGAAAATTATGAAAAGATTTTTATTGCTTTTGGAAGAAAGGAATGTTTGTAGTATTCACAGATTATAATAATCCTTTATCTATCGAATCCTAACGCGACATGCAATCTGCACAGTCTGCGGCTCAAGATCGTGCAGCTCAAGATCGTACGAATGCTTAATAAACTTAAAAATTATATTTCGGCAAATAAAATTAAAGCTTTAAATGTTCACAATGATTAAGTAATTGAATAACAGCATGAAATTCACACAAACAGTTTGGTTCATGTCATGTCATGATTACATTATCATTATCCGATTTTTTGAAAATCTGATTTTAATAATTCAAAATTTTATAAACTTGCGAAATTAAAAAATTTTGTGTTTCTATTAAACTTTTACCATATATAAACTACAATGACAATGAACACACAGGAAATACCTTGATATCTGCTATGAATACGCAGGAATTGCAAGTGTTTTTAGGTGTCAAGTACCTTGGTTCAAGAAAACCTTTCCGATCATAACACGTTCTTTAATATATACTCATAATTGAGTTATAAGATTATATTTAGGTATATTAAAGGTCAAAAATTTAGTGATTAACAATTGGTGCGTAAATTTTGCTAAAAGACTAATGCTTTAAATTAATTTTATTCATTATCTTTTTTGCAATTTCTTTATAACATTGTGCATTATAACTGTCAGGTTTAGTCACAACTACCGGTGTACCAAAATCTGATAACTCACAAATATCAGCATCTAATGGTATATCACCTAAATAATCTAAACCCATTTCTTTAGATGTTTTTAATACTCCATTTTGACCAAATATGTGAACTTTATGTTGACAATTTGGACATACAAAAATCGACATATTTTGAACCATCCCAAGAATCTAAATAATGAATAGTTGCAATTATAAAATGGTTTAATATTAAAATTTCAATCAGAAAATTTGAAAACAGTCATAAACATTACCGGAACATTAACTTTCGTAAACATATTGGCGCCTTTCCTGGCGTCTATAAGAGCAATGTCTTGCGGTGTAGATACAATCACAACACCTAAAAAACATCAAAAGCACATTACATATCAAAAATCAAAAATCAATAAATAATATTAAGTAATATGGAAGCTACCGTCTAAAACAACTTGTTGACTAATGGTTAGTTGTGTATCACCAGTTCCAGGAGGCATGTCAATTACTAATAAGTCAAGTCCACCCCATTGCACTTGATGAAGTAATTGTTGAAGCGCTTTCATCACCTGGATGAATAATTAAGTACATACATATTAGCATATATATTTAAATACAGAAAATTAATGAAATAATAGACATAGTGGACATAATTACATATAAATTTTGAGATTAAAAATATTAAAAACAGTGTTGTGAGTTATTATGTCCAATCGTTTTCAATTTTATTGAACATATGTCCAGTTGATTTGAAAACAATCGGACATAATAACCCTCACAACACTGATTAAAAACTTCCCATAAGTCCTCTCCATACAACTGGTGAATCTTCACCTATAATGAATCCCATAGACATTGCTTTCACTCCAAAGTTTACAAGCGGAATCAACTCTCCTTAATAAAAATTGATTTTTTTTAAAAAAAAAATATGAAACGCACATACGGATATTAATAGTTAATGTCATATTCATATACCTTTTTCGTTCGTTTGAGGTTCCGCTTTTAAATTTAATAAACGAGGTATAGAAGGTCCGAATATATCTGCATCTAGGATACCAACGCGGTGACGAAAAGATGCAATTGCCAACGCAAGATTTACTGGTTTAAATTTTTTTTAAAAAAAATTATACCAAGTAACATCGTAAATCATTATATTTAAAGAGAACGGATAGTTCAATAAATTGACAAGCTTTATAATAACAAGCTACTTACTAGCCAACGTGGATTTACCGACACCTCCTTTACCTGAAGCTACGGCGATTACATGCTCAACACCTTGAATTGGTCTTTTGGTTGGTAAGCCACGACGCATACGAGCTTCCATATCAATTTGTCTTTTTGTCTGAGCCTCTTTTTGAAAAGTTTCCTGTAAATGAAGAATTACCAATTTGAAAATTATTAAAGATGTATCTTTCAAGGATGTACGATATTAAAATATCCATTTTCATACCAGCGGATTCTCATGATTAATTACTGCGCTCGTAATAAAATTTCTTCGAAATATAAGTTTGTTCGCTAGATGAATTGGACATCTAAGTTGCATAGAAAGCCTCATTTTATTATCAATTAAAATTTGTTTTGTGTGATCTGATTAATTTATAATGTTACAGGTCACATTTTATGCTCTGTTTGTGGCTAGAGTAGCCTGATTTATTTTTTAAAACTGGATTTATGATACGAAAAAATAAAACCTATAAAACCCTATTTATGACATTAAATGATTGAATCATATCGATATTTTAATTAATTGGATGAAATAACGATAAGGCATGTACGTACGTAAGTGATCTTTAATCATTAAAGAAATTCAATCACGTGAACAGACCGTTCATTACATACAGTTATAGAAAAATATCAGGCTTTTTTTTATATAGTTATATCGTTTCAATGTCGTTTTTTCTTTTGCTATAGTTGATATAAACATTATTATAAGCATTATAATTATCATTATAAATTTGAAATAATAAATTGAGTCCTTACCTTTGTTAAGTCAGCAAAAATTGTCCGTCGTATTTACATGGAAATATGGTTTTTCGGTTCAAACAATATTAATGCTACAGTATTAGGCTTAATATATGCGCCGTCAAATAAAATCAATAGATATGCTTATTCCTTTAATAGATCCATGTTTATTGTAAATTCATTATCAATCATTTTCTGACAAATTCTCTTCGTATTTTCTTTATCCTTTTTCTTTACATACAATCTTAGCATACATTCATACATCTCTTTGTCAACTTTTCTTTTCTCGTATTCAATCATTTTCCATAATCTTTCAGCTCTATTGTATTCTCCATGCTCTAAACATCCTTCCATCATTTCATTATATCCTTTAACAATAAAATTATCGTCAAACCTTCCAATTCTTATATGATTTATTATATCTTCTGCTCTAAAAAAATCTCGTCTTTCTACCCAAAATGAAATCAGCTTTATGTATTGTTCTAAATCAATCAACTTTATCCCGTGTTCACGCATTTTTTTATATATTTTGGCTATTATTATAGAATTCTTTGATTCATATGCATACTCTAGCATTATATTCCATGTATGTACCGTGGGTCTTACATATCTTCTTCTTGATTCAAATTCAAATATATTTGCGTTTACTTGATCTTCAAATACTTTTTCTGCTACCTCTATTCCTTTGGTCTCAAATATATGCCTTAAAAGAATGTGAAACGTTTCAATGCTCGGTCTAATGTAATTTTCTCTCATAGAATTATACATCTTCTTGGCATTGATATAGTCTTTAAAAGCCATAAATGATTCTATTAATATATTGTATGTTTCCGCGTTTGCCACAATTCTTTCTTTCCTAATCCTATTAAATATATTTAAAACTTCTTTTATAGATATATTACTGTAAGCTTTCATCAAAATGTTATAGTTCGTAATAGTCGGATGTATCCTTGCCATTTTCATCAATTTAATTGTTTGTTTTGATTTCTCTATTTCCCCTGATGCTACCAAGCAACTAATTAATTGCATGGCCATCTTTTGGTCTACTGAGTATCCTAATTCTTTCATCTCGTGAAATATTTTCTCTATTTCTTTGGAATCTTGTTTTTTTGCTGCCATTTGAATTATAATTCTGTATGTATCTAGATTAGGACTTAATCCTAAATCTTCGGTCATCTCTCTCAAAATCTTTTGTGCGTTAGAATGACATCCATTATTTACAAGAATTTGTAATAATTTATTATGGACATATAAATTATCTGCTAAAAATCCTTTCGATCTTGCGTCATTGTAAAGTATATACGCATCCGTAGAACTTCCTTCATGGCAACAATGAAGGATTAAAAAATAGTATGTTTCCTTGCTTAATGGAATTTCTTTGTCCAAGGCTTGTTCGTACATTGTCCATAACGTCAAAAAATTTTTCTCTTGAATACATTTCTTAAATATTTGCATATAAGCAGATTCGACATTAGTTGTAACAGTACGCTTTAACAATTGCTTTGCTAATATAATTTCTCCTCTATTTAAGCATGAATTTATAATTATATTTACAATTTCAGGATCTGGTGCTGAATTTATATCTAATAATTTATCATAATATTTTTTGGCTTGATGTAAATTGTCATTATGAACAAAAGTTTGAATAAATATAATATAAATTTGTTCTAAGAGGGTTTTTTCCCAATTTGTTAAATTATTTGATTTCGCTGACTTATCCGAGTTTTGATCATTAGGCATAAAAATATTTGGAGCTGCTAAACCTTCTTGTAGCATATCAATAAATAATTGTCCGGCACCCCTTATATCATTATGTTCAACAAAGCCATTAATCAAATCCACATACGCATTATAGCTTATATGAAGATTCTTTGATTTCATCTCATTCAAATATTTTTTAGCAAGCAGAATATCACTACCATTATTCATTATGCATTGTAGAAGGTCACAGTAATCTTCACTAGTAAGTTCAAATCCTAGACGTTTCATCTCTTCTATTGTTCGAATTGCACCTATTCGATCTTGGATTTTTCCATACAAAACAATCAACATATGATAATCGGAATAAGATAACTTAAACCCATGTTCCAATGCAGCTTCCAATACAAATATCGCATTGCGTGGATGGACTTTCGCAAAGTATCCCGCAAGTCGTTGAATATCATCAAATGGAACATCCTTTAATTGATCTTTATTTAATAATAACTCTTTAAATATCATAAATGCCTGTTTAGGACCATGGCTTTTGACTTTAATGTACTGATATGAACTCAAGAATGTCTTTATCAATCTTAATGGTATATTTTCATTTAATTTTTTCCATTCAATGTATTTTTCAACTTTTTGTTCGGTTCGTGCATCATTATAAAGATATTGTGGCGGTGGTGGCTGTTTTTCCCAAATTTTTTTACTAACCTCTTTTAATCTTTTACGTTCAAGTTCGATAACTTGGTCTAGTTTTGAACTATCTTTTCTTTGCATTCTTATTTCCTTCTTTAATTTAGATATCTTATGTACTGATGGTGTTCGTTTTATCAATCTTCTACGAGTCTTGTATAACCTTGAATCATTAACAGATAAATCTTTATTTGTTCGAGTGATATTCAAGAATTGAGATGAGGTTAATGTTCTCTTGAGAAAAAATGAAGAATCACGTAATAATTGTGAATTCAAGATATTTCGATAAAGATTTATGTCTGGAGATCTTAGTAAAGCCATACTTTGAAAGACAATCTTGTAGCATGACAAAAATTCTTATTTGGCGATGATTTACCAATTAGGGAGTCGCTTAAGTACATCACGATATTCCCGATGCCTACCACCAATCAAAATCGAAAAATTTATGCTCACACGAATTAGTCCGACGAAGTAAAAAAAAATGAGGAACGAGCGTCTAAATCCATCTTGACACATTAGTTAGAATTGGTAGAACGATTTTGCATAAAGTACTCTTCTAATCTTTACCTGTACAGGCCCTAATCTTAACGTTGATAGTAATCACCCGTGATTGGTCAAAGAATAATAATTTTTTAGATACTGTTTAAAAAATAACAACTGAATTAACACGAATAATATGAATAGCTGATTTTAAGTACCGGTACTTCGATAAACTCCTTTATCAAAGATGAACTCGAGTAACTTATTCTAAATACACGTCACTCTTGATATAACGTAGTACCTCGGGCACATAGTGAGAAATTTTTTAAAATTCGCTTTATCGTGAGTTTTATTAGTAAATCCATTATATCAAGATTTTACTTAGTCTCCGTTGTATTAATAGTCCATTATATCTAAATACACCCTCTATAAATGCACGCAATTAAGGGTTTCAAAATTAATCAAAAAGTGGCGCATTTTGAAAATAAGTAGGATTTTTTTAATAGTATTTTTACTATGTTGAATTATAAATCGGAAAAATAAAATAAGATTCTCTGATTTTAATTTTGGACCCCCTCAAATATGTATACCCTCTAAATGCACACTAATCTTCGGTCTCAAGTATATAGAGCACTTAAAAAAATGCTTTCAATAACTGCACACAAATCATTTTTAAAAAATTTACCTATGGTTCCAAGGAGGTGCATTTACGGAGGGTTAACTGTACTTCAATTAATAAATATTTATTAACTTACCATTAACGTTAAATTAAATAAGTATAGCTTGAATTCTTTATTCTAAAATTCTAAAACATCTCTGTTAAAAAAAATTCTTTATACTTATTAAATTAATAAAGCGAGAATAAAATTGCGATTTAATTAATGAACGTTTCTTATATTCACAACGAATGCAAATAAATAGAATTAGTGAAAGATATTCTTGATAACTTAAATTACCTATTCTAAATGTTTTGATCATTCAAAGAGTGAAGCATAAAAATTGTTCCATATCTCCGATTCGAATTATGTTGCTTATTGGACAAAAATATTGAGAATGTGATTAATGTTAGTTGAATTAGACCGTTAATAATGGTTAAATGATTAACAGTTGAAAATTTTTTTAAGTGGTTCTAATGCAAAAATACCGTTCCTGATAGGTAGAAAAAAAACGGTTTACATGCCATACCGTTCCTGATAGGATTCTAAATAGTATATTACTATAGCGAAAAAAAGTTAGGATTAGGGTTCACTTTTAGAACCCACAATCGATAAACAAACATGTAAAGTACATATAGCTAAAAAAAACATTAAACATTGCTTCAAAACTATTTCTGACCCTCTACAGTATTAGACAAAAACTTTCTTATATGCATTTGTAGTTAAATAATCCAATAAATAAAGATAGTAATAGAAACTATATTTAGTATAGTTTATAATTTTTAAGACCCAACACAATTGATGTGTTTCAGCTAAAAGGTTTTTGTGCTCTTTTTTTATTTTTATTTTTTTATTTCTTGATTGTATCTGTTATCATTATCCCCTATACCTTAGTGTTTCTTTTAAATTTTCTTTTGTTTCCTTAAAAAATAATATCAGTTTAACAATGTTCTATTATGAGATGGTGATTAAATACATTCCTGAATACCCTATTACATATAGAAATAGGTGATCAAGGCCAACAGATTGCTTTTAAATTCTTATATAAGTAACTGCAAGATGTTGAGCTTGTAATATTAAGCAAATCTATGCTCTTTGAAAAATGAGAATTTTAATAAAAATTATTGACAAAATTGTCTAAAAAAAATCCAACTAAAGTAACACAAAATATAACATAAGAATACCAACTATAAAATACTAACCAAGAGCAGAAAGAAATACTTTTATATAAAAGCAGTATAAAATTTAGATGAAACTTAAACATTAAAAAATTTTTTAGGAAATTATAATTTGGTGCATCAATGCATTATGGTGCACCTATTATACTTTAGAGTAAGTTTATTAGCACATAACAGGTTTTTTAGTTGAATTACATAACTTTGTTAACACATTTAATCTTGTGTAACACAACACATAATCTCGTGTAACAGTATAATATATATCTGTTATATAAATTATATATATCAATTAGGTGTATTTATTTGTATTATATAAGGGGTGCACTATGGTGCAGGTGCATTATTTTAAAAAATCCAATTTTTTAAGTTAAATATATATATGAACTTTTGTATATATTTGCCAACCTACTAGAAATTTTCACAAAAATAATAAAAATTTGTAAAAATTTTTAATAAAATAGATTTTACATTTCTAAAGAAAATTTTTAACCTATTTTTTTAAGAATTGTAAGATTTATTTTATTAAAAATTTTTACAAATTTCTATTTTTTTTTTTTTTGTGAAAATCTCTGATAGATTGGCAAACTTTCATATATATATTTAACTTTGAGATTTATGGTTGAAGTTAGCATCTGCATCTGAAGTTGCATCTGCCTAAAATTACTACATAACACATTAATTTCAGTGATAATTTTAGCAAATACAGCGCCAGGTGCCTGAAGTTACAATTCAATACTGTATTATTTAAAATCAATATGAATAAGGATTAATTGTAAAAAAAATAATTTATCTTAAAACTTTAATTGATTAAATCAATGTTTATTGTAGAAATACTCGGTAATGGTAATCATTTTAGTTACGCACAAATAAGTCAAATAAAATAAATGCATAGCTAATCCTAAATATATCAAAAATTAAATTATTAATATTATGGATAATTAGTTATGATCACGCAACAAAATAACATAAACAAGAAATAAATGTGGTGTAAGACATCCTACACCAGATTCATCGGTTTAACGAGTCAGAAACTTTAAATAGGAGGTTTAAAACAGTTATAACACATAGTAAAACGATTGCATCAGCCCACTTATTGATTTATTATTAAAATTACTAACCCGTATAGTGAATTTAATATAATACATCAGCCAATGGCTACTCAGTATAATTGCGATTTTACTAATGGCTATTAAAAATCAAATCTGAAAGAAGTCTATAACGGAATGTCAAGCCTATTCCGCTGTATAGGTATAAAGAATATACTGTATAACAGAACTTTTGACCAGTTCAGATTTCCATTACATGTTTTTGGATACGACCAATCAAAAACGTTAAAGTGTACAGGTCCAGAATTGAATTATAAAAGATATCTGCCAATAGTCTACGTAAGTGATACAAGACAACTATCTCGCTGAAACTTTTTTTTAATTTCTAGCTGCGATCCTTAAATGACACTATCAGACAATTAATCATGATCATCGTCTTCAATTCCAGGACATAGTTGTTCTAGCTCCTCAACATTACTGTATTCACATCCACACCAAAAACAATAATTATATTTTTCTCGCATATATTTTAAAATATTGTCAAGCTTCTCCGCTGACTATTATAATGTAAACCAAAAAAAAATAAAGGCTTAAGCATTGTGCATGATAAAATATGGAATAAAATGGCAAAAGACAAACCGATAGTTGTTCAAATTCCGAGGTTTCTTCATCGCTTTCTTCATTTTCTTTGCTTAACCAGAATATATTATCCTTTTTAAAGAATTTTTAATTATAATAATAATAAATAAGCCTCAACTACAAAACATTATTATTTTAATGTTACCATTATACCCTATTAAACCAAAAATTCAAATTAGATCAATCATAAAAAGTGAGTCATAGATAAATCATAAAACAAATAATTAGCACCTTTCTCGTATCTAAAGTTTCACACACTTTTTGCGCTTTATTCAACTGTGCGTTAATCTTTTTTTCTACTTGTTCTTTGCGCACACGTTCGATAAATGACTCTTCACTAATTTTTGCTCGTTTAGCTTTCCTAGAAAGTTCCGCTTCAGCTTTTTGCTTAAGCTCAGAAGACAATCCCAAACCAGATTTATCTTTTGAGGAATCATAGATTCAGAATATATTATTTGTACTAGTTTTCATTCGTAAAAAAAATAGAACCAATCAACAAATATAACAATACCAGATTTCATTTCGATGTTTATTGGTTCTGTGATTCCACTAGAATCCTTTCCCAAAGGTTTTCCTATTTCATAACCCATTTTTTTTAATAGTTTTAAACCTGGTGAGTCTGCATTATCATCTATGCGCTTTGAAAGACCCTGTTCTCGACTCTCCTTTTCCCGTTCTCGTAAGGGTTTTATATAACCAGACTTGGATGAGAGCTTTTGACGACGGAGCTCCGAGTACGTTTTTGGCTTCGTAGTTGAAGACAAAGGTATCTCTGTAAGATATTTCGAAGACATGTAATCCTCATTGTCTGAATCTGCTGAATTTGACATGATTATTAAGTGTTATCGTTATTACGTGACTTATTTGCACATTATAATCAAATTAATCAAATTTCGGTCCAGGACGATCATTTCCAAAATTAAATCTTTAGGTCGAAAGGCTAACTAAAGTCGAACCTAATTGAAGCCTTTATACGAGAATTAAAATTCTAAACGAAACGTTGTATAATAGTCGAAATTCTTAAAAAAGATAATATAAAATTAAAATATTTTAAAATAAGATTTTTGTACGTAATAGAATATTATTAACTATAACGATAACCTCGCATATCCGTACGTAGATTTTGATCAATTTGTATGCATGTTGTAGATCAACCGTTCAATCGGCTCCATCGGTTCAATCTAGTCAATCTAGTGAATCTGTTCAATCCAGTCAATCCAGCAATCTGTTCAATCTGTTGATGATACTTCTTTCATACATTATTCATTTTAAACAAGGTTCACTACAAAGAGCTGTGAGTTTAGGTGATTAAGGAACATGACCACCCAGGTGGTCAACCCGTGGGTCAACTCACGGGTCATCCGCTGACAGAATTGCTAAATTGACCCGATTATGGCCTAATGATAAATATTCCATTGTAATTTTTTCTCTATAGAAGGCATTCTAACACACAAGAATAGAAGGGCAGAGATTATACCCATATAAGAATCCGGAACATCCAAGCAGATAGCTCCAATTAAGCTACATGAAGATTTATCAAATATTTATATTTAATATGCGATTATAAATATACTGTATAACGACTAGTGTTATCTTTGAAGTCTGAATATGTTCGGCTTATATTAATCTTAGTATTTAATTAAGGTATCACGTTCATAAATATTTACATATAATTCGTTTTATTTGCATTAATTTGGTGTATGAGCATAAAGAACATTTACAAACCTAAGCCTTCAAAATATGATACTCAAGTCCATGTATAGTTTATTGTATTCGCGATAATTGTTTATTGTATTCGCGATAATTTAGTGGATGAGTATAAGAACATATATTTAATCTAATATTCAAAATAATTTTATTACTATTCCAATTTCAATATTTACCACTTAATTGCATTTTATTCGCATTAATTAGTGCATGAGCATAAAGAACATATTAATCTAAGTATTCACATTCATGAATATTTACTACTTAATTTTATCATTCGCATTAATTTAGCACGGCAGTCCAAAGAATAATTGTTAGTCTAAATTATAGATATACTTTTGATCTATTTCAAAACATAGGTTTTGGAACTTTTTAAAAACAAGGTTCTTAGGTTTTTGAAATAGAACTTAAAGGTTCCAAACCATAAACCGAACCTGAACCAACCTAACCATCCCTACTACCAATAGATATTCACTGGATTTAATATGAAAATGGAATCCAATAGATTTCGGGTCACATTACTAATATCAATGCTACGAATTCTGTCGAGATTTACAGATATAGTGATAGCAATTTCTAATTAAAGACTTTTAATACGAATCAAGAAAATAAAATCTATGTTTCTTTAGAGGTTTTATTTGGCAAACAATTTACACAAGCATCTGGCATATGTATTTGAACTTATTATGTCAGAGGTTCAAATGAATAAAGAATCTTAATGCATTATCTTTTATTCCTTTTCTCAGGAGTGTTATCCGAAATTGATATCTAATTAGATACGCAACTAGGACCACTTTTAGTAATTGCATCTTCTTCGCACATTTTTTCTTTCACAGATTGTCGTTTAATAAGTAATGTCTGTAATAATAAAAATCGTTAAATAAGTAATAGCAAATGTAATGCTTTTGTATGTTTAAAATATACCTCTAAGCACAAGCAAATCTTTGCGATCCTTACAAGTAACCACCGCTCCGTATATGATATTGGAAGTTTGCATTTGAATATCTCATACATTCTATAGGTCTTTGCCATAACAAGATCTGTAAAATATATAAATACTTGGCATTCTAAAAAAAAGTAAAAGTTAGATAAGTTTTATTAAACTATATTTATAAAATATAAGATACCTACTATATCCTTGAATGCTAATGGCTTTAAATTTTTTTGCTGTCATCACTGATAAATTGCCATATTGAACAAAATGTTGATTTAAGTCATCTACACTATTTCGCACTAGTTTAATCATGTTCTCTAGATAATGTTTTATATCATATTCGGTTGGACCATAAGACTGTTCATATATTATTGTTATATTCTGATTCTGATATAGAACTCCGTCATTTTTACACCCTCTTCGAATATTTGCTAAATTTTGACTCGTGTTCATAATATTGCAAACATTGCAGACCCTATCTTTGTGCACTTCATTGATTATTTCTCTGCTAAATAAAATAAAACAAAATCAATATATCAATTTATATTAAAATATATAGATTAAAGATATAAGTTATATTTCTTACAAGGATACACCTGATGTCAAATTTTTAAAAAACATTGAAAACAAGTCAAGCATCTGATACATTGTCTGGTTAGATCAGGTTTTTTCATCCCCATTTATTTGAAGACCTCCATAATAATAATAATAAATAAAGTGCCTGTAGATTTCACTTGTTCATAATAGAAGAGATTGTACATCATTACTGAGAGGTTCTTTTACTTTTGTCAATATACTATTGATATCTCCAGCAAGTAGATTTTTTAAATAATCTTTAATATATTTAGGAAGATTTATTTCAATAGTGGTATCATGAGTTATTGACTCAAACAAGTCTTTTACATCTGTTTGAGATAATGATCTGAACAGCTCACACAATATATAAATATTACATCATCTTATATTATTAAAAAGTTCTTTGATTTTGATTTGTTTTATTTCACTTGCACTCTAATATAACATAGAATAGATACCATTTATAATAAATAAAATTGAAAAGAAATATTGTCTAATGATATCTTATATTTAATATACTTCAGTTTCTTTGATAAATGATATTACTAATTGCTCTTGTACATTTTCATTAATGAAAATATATTAGTAATCTATTGTACTTAAAACAATATTCATCATTTATTGTACTTAAAATAACATTCATTATCTTACTTCAAGAATCACAACTTCTTTATTGTTTTCATCTTGAAAATGATTTCTAATATTTTGTATTGCAGAACTTTTAGTTAAATTGTTTATTTTTTGCAAACTTCATTTCTTAAAAAAAAATAGAGTTAGTTAGAAAAAAGTTTTCTATTAATAGTATAGAGTAAAAAAAAGCATCAAATTAAAAGTTAACCTTTAAATAAAGAATCACAGTTTGTACTAAGTATCAAACAAAGAGTTTATCACTAGAGATAAAGAGTCTCAGTTTGCATTAACTATTAAACAAAGAGTTCATAACTGTTAGACTAAGCATTTAATTTATTCAATTAGCTTTTTTACAAAAAACACTTATACTTTTTAGTTGTCCAGAATTTTTCTAACATTTCTTTTATGTATCTTATCAAACTCAGAAGCTAAATTCTTATCTTTTAAATATTTTTTTTAATATAATCTAAAATCTTTTTTCTTTTTTTCAATTTAGATTTCACATGATAATACTCTACTATATTATTATAGTTCCAATTCTTAACCTTATTTGTGTAATAAAAAACTATAAGGTTTAGTACTGATTTTATAGATTCTGTAATTATTATTATAATTAAAATGTTTTGTTGAACTTTAAAAATTAAAATCCTCTCTTCAGCTTTTAAAGCAAAGTATTAAAAACAATTTATTTATACTTTATACTATTTTACTATAATGAAGAAAATGTTGTCATATGATTAGGTCATATTACTAAGTTCAATTAGTGATGTATTAGTAAGATTATAAAATCTTAGTTATATAACATCACTAGCAATATAACCAGAAATATAGAATAATATTAATTTGTATCAATCATATATAAAATAATATTTTTATCAAGCTATTTATTACTATCTGTTTTTTTCAATATTTTTTTTTTGTTGTTGTGTTCTGGATTTAAATAAACAATCAGAATATTATCTTTAAAAGAAAATTAAAAATAAAATCTTTAAGATTTTTTGGTTCAATTGTATTTTCTTGTTTAGATTTTATAATTTTATTTTGATTTTATACTTTTTTTGTTTATTGTTAATAGAAATTAGTTACATATATTTTTAGAATAATGTATTTATTGGATTATTGCTTTTAACAATCTCTTTTTACTTTAAAAAATCAAAGAAAAAATAATTACCTACTAAATAAATTATGTTAATATTCTAATAATTATTATCATAATCTAATTATGATGAATTGACAATATCACATAATTTTGAAACTTTTTTGAATGATAATTTTATCCCAGTCTTTTAATAATTCAGATTTATTACTTGAATTTTGTAATACAGTCAAACCTCCAAAAACTGATCTTATCAAAATGAATAATCTGTGATAACTGATAAAAAATTGAGCTACTATGTCTGTTTTATAAGTCAAACCTGATATTTATCAAACCTAATAATTAATACTTAATATCAGATTTGACAGATAAAATAAATTGATTTGGTTGGCTCACATTAGATTGTATAACATCATAAATATAAGAAATAAATATAGCCAATCATATTGGTTTACAGCTATATAGCTATTAGATCAAAACTGATACAAAAGCTAAAAGGTCATACTGTATTTTAGAATTTATTAAATTGGATAAAATTTTAAAATATCACAAAATTTACGTAATATAACCGAATTATTAAAACCGATTCGCACCTTTAATTTAGAGGGATGGCTAAAGCCAGGTGTGTTTCCCGACATTTTTTATTAATGACCCAAGACAGGTTTAGATACCCGTTTCTTGTATTTTTGACGGGTTTCGCTTTTTTTCTTTGTTTTTGTCTCGCCAGGAAGAGCATATTTTACGATTTGATTGGCTATTGGTCACGTGAACACATCTGGCTTTAGACGACCCCCATAATAATTATAAATTATATATATAGTATATATATTATATATATTATATATTCTGATTTGTAAAATTATTGATATAAATATGATTTTTTAACTCAATGGAGTCAATAGAGTCAATGGAACCTATTCGCTTAATTGATAATTTTCACAATGGACTTATCCATTGCCAACCCTGGTTATACCCTATTGGTGCCCTATCGCGTACTATTGTCCAAATTGATGCCTTATTGACCTCCTCTTGTGCCAAAATTTGGATGATACTTGATTTACTTTTCAGCCATTAGCAGTAGAAAGCTTTTCCTTAAAAAATTGAGTTACTTCATTTTGTGAACATTAGTCACACTCGTTATAAGCACACCATATAAAAACATCTTTATAAGCACATTTATTTTAAAAACAAATTATATATAAACACATTAAAAAAAAACTCTTTATAAGCATAGTCGAAATATAAAAAATCAACTAAGAATCAGGTACCTGATTTTAACCTGATTGCTAACTGATTAGTGTTTGATTAGTGACGATTTTTGTAGCTACAGTAATTAGTACTTCATTAAATTCTAAATGATACGATCTATATCTGGTAACCATATGTAAAATGATATTCAATAGGCATCAACCTATTGGCCTCTTTAGGCGCCAAAATCTGGATAATACCTTGTAATATATAATATAAATAATAACTTAATTACTGGGTAATATAATATATTTACTAGTAAATATATAAATATATTACAATACATCTAGAGAACGTCTATTTCCATCATGAAAATTTACTATTTCCACCATTGGACATAATTATCATGAGTATGTTCGTCACTGAAGTCGTGTAAAAAGCATGATGGAAATAGCAAATTTCTATGGTGGAAATAGGTGTTCCCTACATATATTACCTAGTAATTAAGTTGTACAATATATTATAATCAGGGTTGGCATGGACCGGTCAATGGTCAAGCTTGACCAGTTTGACCAATTTGACCAGTTGGTCAAAGGGTTTAGTATTGGTCAAATTGGACAAATAATATATATTTATTTAATAGCCTAGACCATTTGACCAGACCAATTCGACCAACAAATTTTTAGTCGACCAGTGATTTGACCAACCCTGATTACAATGTATTATTTAGTTAAATATAATGTTTTTAACCAGTGTCTATTGGTACCTTAATGGATATCATTTTAGCTCTTTTAATTAACGATATTTTATTGCAGTATTTGTCGAAATAAATATCGATTACGTATATCTGATCTAATTATGGATGGTCAACATTAGGTAAAATTTGGACACATGCAGAAAAATTAGAAAATTCGTTGCTGGACACGAAAGTTCGGATTTTGCCAAGTTAACTACTGTTTAGAGAAAAATTAAATTGATGTTTAGTTAGTTAATGATTGTTGTATTTACGGATTTTTATATTACACACAATTCAATACGTATATGTTTATTCCTCAGATGCATACTTGCGTCAGATGACTCCCGGTCTGAGTTAGGATTAGGGTAAAAGTTTAGCGTTAGGCATATTATTCCTGATTCTTTAATGCTGACCATCTGAGGTGCAATCTCACGAAAGTGTTAATCTTAGGCGCAATCGATTAACACTTATCGTTATAGATTTTGATATTTTAGTTTAATTGTGCAATCTTTTTTATAGCTATCAAAAATTAAAGTACATTTTATTAAAATTTTGATATTTAAACATTGTTTACATTTTACAAAATTATGAAATTCGTAATATTGATAGAGTAGATAAGTTTTAAAAAATAGTAATTTTGATATATGATAAATTCGCTGTTTTTAATGTCTAACTACCCTATGAATATTTACGAATTATAAAGTGTAAATAATATTCAAAGAAATATTTCAAAACCGTACTCGTGATCAGTCTATTATAACAGCAAATGAACCCAAAACTCTGCTCTACATCGATATTATACATAAAGCCATGATAGGTTTATAGTTAACGCATCATTATCTAGTCATGAATTGAAAGAAACTTCGGTAAGAAGTTATTGCCAATCTCATATAGGGTCAAAATTCAGATTTTAAAATGCTTGAGATATTTTATTATGAATATTTAGATTATGCTGGAAAAAAATTTACTTATCACATATATTTATCATCTGATTATAAAAAATTTGCATATCTAAATAATCTCATCAGAGTATATTTTAAACTTATTCGAGATTTAGTTCGTATTGTCTTGGCCATTTATATATTTGGGAAAAAGGCATAGTTTAGAATGTCTTTGCAATTCTTGCAAACACCTTGAATGTGCATAATTTGCAGAATGGTGAAATGATTATACATAATAAATCTGTCACAATACACTTGTTACCCAAAACCAATTTACTTTTTAGGTAAAGCTTATAATGCTCAGTCAACAGCTGTTGTGACGTCAAAAGATTTGAAATACAAATTCTTCTTGCAGGAATGACGAAGTAGAAGTTTTTTTTTAAAAAAAAATGTTGATATAAGCTCTTGTGTTCATTACATTTATATGCATATAATTAATTTCCATAAAGAAAATAAATGAACATATTCAATTATCTTTATACTCGTAAGTAAAGACATTCTACTTAAAATGTTGCATTCTGTAAATTATATCAAAGCCGCTGGACAAGAGAAATACATAGATCAATCTACAAAATAAATAAGATGTTCATAATGTTAATTTGAAGATAACGGAACAAATCATAATTAAATTACTTTTTGCTAGCATTGATGTTAATCTTCAAAATCCATCTCTAAATATTTCTTCCAATCAATCTGCCACAAGTCACTAAAAATCTTTGATTCATATACAAATGAAAACGGCTTTGGTGGTAGGCTCTCTTCATTTATATTGATAAGTATTTTATCAGATGCTGTAAATCTGTGTTTCAAAACAAAAAAAAAATTTTTTTAATATAGAATTATATAAACAATTAGATTTTTAAATATAATGGAGCGTTAATCAAATCCTAATGAACAACAATTATAACAAATCAAATTTTTTTACAAATAAATTAACATGTATATATATTTTATATAATGTTTATAAAAACTTTTGGTATGAACCTTGTTTCATCAACCTTGCTAGATTGTAATGGTATTAATTCTGTTTCTTTCAATTTGCTAGACGGTAACTGCATGAGTTCTGTTTCTTTTAATCTACTAGATTGTATTGGCTACGAAAAAAACGGGTTATCAAATATCGATATTAGTGATGACGCGTTATTTTGCTTGGACAACTTTAAACCATCCCATCAATTATGTATAATTCTAAGAAAATATTGATGTTTTAATGATATGAGCTTCCAATCACCTGGTTGTTTTTGTCTGTAGAAGCAATATGAACTGGATTACGCTCAACTGTATCAATATTCATAGAATGAGATGAATCAGTAGTATCAGAGCTAGTGTCCGAAGTATCTGCATCAATCCCAAGACCGACGACATTAAAATAGCGCCATGTTGCATATGGATTGTCTACACTAATACCAAATACTTTGTGTGCTGATAATTTCTCTGCTTCTTTTTCAAATACTAAAGTATTCTTGGACTTTCTTCGTTTTTTAGTAATCATTATGTAAAGCAGCAAACAATAAGGTCTAGACTGAAGATAAAATATCATTAAACGATATGATGTGATTGAAACTGACAAGTAGAATTTATGAATGATAAATTATATGACGAGTTCAAATTTATTTTCCGAGCGATGAATGAAGCATTATTGGGCTTTAGTTATTAATTATCTGATTTGCGTGAGTGACACAAGAAAAACCAGACCTTGGACTTTCAAGTTTATTATTTGTTACTTACTAGACTCAGCTCTGACCATGATGACAACAAATATTATACATAATTAAATTTAACTATGTATGATATATGCCTCCGAACCCGTTAACGTTAAATAATAAGTTACGTATAAACTTGAAGACCCGAAATCTGGTTTTCTCTTGACATTACCCATTTATATTTCTTATATAATAATTTTTACCAAAAATAAAAATAAACTTCTGTATTAAAAAATTATTAATAAAAAATTATTTTATTATAATAATATATCTTTGAACATAAAGTAAAAGTTTTTAATATATTGAACTCTTTCGACGATCCTCTTGTAAACTACATTGAACTTAGAAAACTGTTATGGAAGGTTCAAGCAAATAATACTTCTTATCTTACATGTAGTAGGTGTTTGTCAACAAAGTTAAAGACATGAAATACCAAAGCGTGAGCATACTTTTGATGATATAAGGAAGCGTTAAACTTTCTTCTCGATAAATTTTTTTTTGTTCAGCATTTAAATCAGACATATATTCTGAGAAACAATAGAGCAAAGGTTTAATTAGGATTATTGGAACCTTAGAGACATTATTATATGCTTGTAAGACTTACCAGAAGAATCTTATAAATTTTTATTGATTTTTTATTTTTTTTTCAGGGAAAATTTTATAAAAAATAGCATTAATGTGTAAATTATCGATGCAGTTGATAGTATTTATTTTCTAAAACAAGATTATTTATGATATAAGCTAAAAATCAAACAGTTAATAAACAAATATGATTTATATACATGTTTCAAGTAATTAAAAATTATTAAACATTATTTTAAAATTAATCAATATTTTGATTTTGATTTTTTTATAGTATTAAATTAAAATTGGTCCTATATGGTTTTTTAAAATAATTAAATAGAGTTAGTAATAATAATATTTTTATTTAAAGATAAGATAAATACAGATTATTTTCTATATATTATATTAGTTTAAAAAAATTTTATACAAAAGTTTTTAGAAATACAATTTTTTTTATGAAGTTGTTATAGTATATATATTAAAATTTTATAATTATAATAATACAATTTTAAACTACTGTTATGTTCTAAAAAATAGTTATATATATTATTAATTTTTTAAAATCTTTAAAAAAATTTTTTTTTATGTTCAAGTCTCTGCTTGTTTAGCAAGTGATTTTTATTCAAATTACTATAAACATATAAACCTTCAAGGGTTTTCTTATATAGAAGGTTACAGCTAGTTACATGTGCACTTTTGGTGCCTAATTTAAGTAATCTGCCTATATATTACTATACAGG